>JANHZT010002268.1:418235-438946 GCA_032468215.1 Stegonotus admiraltiensis | reverse complement strand
CCAACTTTTACTTGTCATCCCCAAGAAAATTATATCTGGAATCAAGACTTTAACAAATTTATTCCAAATCTTATTCAGCCCCATTTTCCTGGAGTGTGCATGTGCAATGGGCAGCAGCTCTTCCAATTTCCAGCACGCCCATGCACATGAAAATCAGATGGCCGGCATATCAGAACCCGGAAGAACAACCGGCGATGGCTTTGCGTGCCCGGAGAAATGGCTCTGCGTGCCACTTCCGGCACGCGTGCCATAGGTTCGCCATCACAGGTCTAGGCTCTAGAAAGTTTTCACAGCGTACTTTACAATCTCTTTCTACAACAGAATGAGAAACAAATTACCCACTACCACCCCTGCCTCAGGACATTTATATGTCAGGGTTTAAAATGTTCCATGCTGTCTTAAACTTTTTTTTTACTTTCTATTGAGACTTAATAGTCAGTTTGTGTTAAAAAAAAAAAGAATTGGCTTCTGTCCTTCTGTTTGCTTTTAAAAAGCATTTAATGTAGGTTTCCAGGGTACAGGAGGACCTTTCAGTTGTATGCCTGGGCATTAAAACAAACAAAAAGTTTGCTATTTCTTTGGCTTAAAATTGTTTGCTCAATTGAGTTGTTAATCTGTGGTTTTGAATTACCAGTATAAATGAAGTTTGCAAACTGATTCAGCTCATGCTGCTAGGCTACATAGAGTTACAAAAGGCCATTATTTTAAAGCACACCTGGAAATCAAAATAACTGCCCAAGTTTTTTTTAAAAAAAGCAGTTGAAAAACAAGGTGCCATGATGGCTAACTTCTTTTTAACAAAGCTTTGATAATTGCCATCACATGCACTCTCCATCCAATCTTATTTTGTGTTTCAGTCCTGAAGAAAAGCTAATTACGAAAGACACAAGAACTCATTTGCAGGATTCCACAAAGTTAGATTTAAAGTCTTTGTGGATAGCAGCTGCGGGGCATCAATCTGGATTCATGATAAATGCTTCTGACATTTTCCACAGTCAGAACTAATATGGAAGGCCTTTGTATTTATTCTCATATGTCAGGGTCTGCATTATTGATCAGGTGCCATTCATTAAAGGTTGCTACATGCTAGGGGAAAAAAAAATTATACAGACCCTGAGATACACTCTACAGAATGAATTTAGAAGGTTTTCATTAATTCGGCATTAAAGTTGCATAACAAAAACTTGAAGCTATGTTGCCAGATCTTATCAAATATTTATCAAAATATTTTTTGAAACAATATTTATTGTCAGTTCTTATCAAAATATTTTTTTTAAAAAATAATAAATTTGCTTGGGTTAGAAATAATCTATGCAATGAATGCCAATAGGCCATGCTCTAACAAATAATTGCCCATTTCATTCATAATAAAAATGTAACACAGTAATCTCCTTTGTCTTATTTGCAACATGGCTAAATGAATGAATCTATGAAGTGTCCAGGGGCTGAGCTTAATTCAAAAAAGATTTTATCTTTTTATATTATCAGAAGTGCTAGTAAACAATTCTGGAGGTGGCTGGAGAGATTAAATATATCGTTTAATTCCATCAGAACACTAGACTGCTTCAATATTCAGGATAAAGATTTAGTGTTTGACTATAGCGTCATTTAAGAGTATTGTTGGAATCATACAACAGAATTACCTTGCTGTAGTTAAATTTTCTTGTCTTTAACCTGATAATCTTACATTCCTGAAATTAAAAGGATAAAATTAAAAACTGTATAGAGAAGATCCTGTTGGCCTAACAGTTATTCTGTTAAATGTTTTTTTTAGAATAAAACCTAGCTATTGTGTTTACTAATTGCAAGGTTCGTAAAATGATGGTTATTGAAGATGTAATATCATTGTATGTTACAGATAAAGTCAAAGGTTCTATAAAGTTTTTAAATTGTGCTGTTCCTCCTTCGGAGACACAAATTAGTGCCTGGTAAATTTGGAACCTTATAGTGTAAACCAAAAATCACTAGATAGTAATGTTTTGTTTTGCAGCTTGCAGATCCTAAGGCCTCTTAAACACTACAGAAGAACATAGATGAGAATTTATCCCAGCTCACACAAGATGCCAGCTAAGAGTGCCATTTTGCACCACCACCTCCCCATCATCTTAGACACAAAGCATCCATGAAAGGAAAACAGATGGTGGCAAAGGAAGATTAGAGCAAATTCAAAAGCTGTGGGAACAAACATGAGCTCAGCAAAATCATCTTTTCAAAGATCTTATAGAGAAAGGCTTTCTAGGCAGAAGGAATGTTTAATTTTCTGTCATCAGCTCACAATGCTGCTATAGAGTTGGGTAGCTGTGGAACCATTTAGTTCCATAAACTTTGGCAATGTTGTTAAAGCTTCTTGGAACTCTCTGGCAAATCACAGCGGCACGTGAAGTCTATGGAACTGAATTGGATTTCACAGTTCTCTCATTCTACGGACTTCCACAGTAATTTTATGATAGTTTTCCTTAATTATGTTCTATTCAGTATACATCTCTGGAGGTAACAATTTTTAAGAGACAACACTGAGTATTTCACTATAATGTGATAAATAGTAGACCTCTAGTGATCTCTTTACAAGGGTTTCTAACTAAGTCTATAAAGGAAAAGCAACAATTTAAAGGTTATTTTTATTATTTTTAAATTAAGTTGTTTTAATTAAGAAAGTTCAGGGGGAAAACAGTTGTTTTTGTGACAAGTAATCTCACCTGTATTGAAAACAGTTCCCACTATGGGTACATGATAAATAGCAATGGGGTTCTACTTAAACATGATCCAGGAAGCCTGAAGTTCAAAGAAGAGACTGTTATTTACATAATGCTTTTCAGTTAAGAATTGATGGGTTGCTGGTGGTGATGATGTCCTATATTTAAATGATTTCCATGATTCATTGCAACAGGTTCCAGTTTGGGGTTTTGAGTGCTCCAGGAAATGGATCTCAAATAGCAGTTTATAAAAGATCTCCATCTAGTCTCTCTAAAATCACAATTATGTAACCCAGGATAGATACTTTACTAATTTTAAGATGGGGCATCTCTTATAATCTATTTTATCTCACTGTTTTCCTTCTTTGATAGTTATGATGATGATTTTACTTTAAGGACAGAAGTAGACTGATAATATATATAAGTGATGCCATTCAGATTTACCAATAAAAGTTAGGCATTGCAGGAGTGGCTTATGATTTTGGTGCTGGAACACCAAAGCTAATGAAGCCCCATAAGGTTGGTCTTCATCTCTTGGGACATCTGTGATCATGAAAATCCTTTCTTGCACCTTTTCTTTTTTTACCATAGAGCTCTATGGTGTTTATGAGGTAAACACTCCCAAAGAAAAAAATGTTCTAAAATATGTGACTGGGTCTAAAATGTGAGTAGAACTGGATTATTCTGATCATTTGAGTTCATGCCAGACAATAGCTACACAAATATGGTGCTAATTAAACGATGGTTGTGCTTTTAACCCATGTATATCTCCTAGAGTCACTTTTGGAAGATGGGTAGTCTTACCAAATGGTTTAAATATTTAATAAATTGTTGAAATAAAATGAATTAGAAAAACCCCTATATGCATGTGCGTTGTGCAGTTGTTGCCTATTCTACAACAGTATTCTGTGTTACAGGACAGACTTAGTAGGGCTAAATTGACATTTACTAAATTTAAAAAGGGAATTTATTATCTGTCTTTTTTGTGATGCAATGATTTTGATACCTATCCATGTTTCCTGTACATAAATTACTGTGAAAACCTAAGGAAGATAATGGCTACATTTCTTATTTTTGTTGCACTGCTATAAACAAAAAATCAGTGAGTGTTGGCTCTACTGTTCTATTCCACTCCTACTTTGGAAAGTGAAATAGATTGTTTTTGTCTGCCCTTCCTCCCTCTTCAAGCAAAACACTACCTGTTTTATGGCATCAGAGAAGCTGTCATAGCCTGAAAAAAATGGTGGGAGTTTGTAAGGGACCATAAAGAAAGAAAGAAAAAGGTAAAAAAAGTGTCATCCCAGTTCAATCAGCAGAAAAGATTCCCTGGACCTTTTTGATTGAGACTTGCTGGTAGGCTTTTGGAATTCACTCTTCCCTTATGTCTATGGGGATTCACAGTCATCTAAGTCATGGTTGTCCCAAAGGTGCTTTTTCAAGAGGCAACCAGACTTCCTGGGGGGGGGAAAGTCCAGTTGCCTCTTGAAAAAGAACCTTTGGGACCTAGTTAATTATGTGATCATTAGTTAGTGACAGCCTTCTATGTAGATCAGGCAGAAAATATGACCAGATGAACTGATTCTACTTTATTGTAAAGCTAATCTGAAAGCAAAGTTTTTCTGCCATCTCTTTTACAGCCTGAGAAACTAGGGAGAGTTCCTTCTGAGCTACTTGCCTCATCCAATTTCATTCCAATATCCAGATGTGGATTATGCTGTCTCTTATTTGATCATTCTCTAGGCAGTGTTTCTTAGCCTGTCTCCCAAGATCTTTCCCACATATTGTTACATTTAGTTTCAGTCAATTTAGATGGCTGTATACCTCACAAATGTGACTAGGCAGCTAACCAAATTTAAAAACCATACTCCCAATGATATAAGAAATAAACTAGCAAACTATGGCATCCGAGAAAACCAACAACTTGGTTCCTCTAACTATCTGACTTGAATGCCTGGGGGAAAAAAACAGGTCTTACCAGCTTTCTGAAAAGCCAAGACAGTCAGAAGTAACCTATCTGTGGGTCGTATGGTGTTCCAGAGGGCAGGCATTGTGAGAGAAAAGACATACTTTCTGGTCCCACAAGATGGCATTTTTTAATCAGTGGGCCTGGAGCATGAGCTTCCTGCTAGATCTGATGGGATAAAAGTGATCCCTCATGTAACCCAGCCCCATGTCATGAAGGGCATAATAATAACCCGAACCTTGAATTGCACCTGGAATATTTTCAAGAGATGCAAAAATAATAATAATAATAAAAAATCAGCAAGAGCAGCAATTGAAAACAAAATTGAAACAACAGTCTGTCAACACATCCCGTGTCTGTACTTATTTAATAGTCATTGCCCTGGGCCAAGAAGCTGCTCACTTTGAAGCCACTCATGAAAGTTCACTTGACCTAATGAAGACATGTTGAATTACTTAAAAAAAAGGATTTATATCAGATTCAACTCCTGCAATACTAAAATACCCTAGATAATGGCAAGAATTAAAACACTAAACAATTCATTCTTCTCACTACCCTAGGCGTGTTGGTTTAAATCTGGATAAATGCCAATCTTACTGTGAATTTACTTGGTTTCAGACTCATGATAAAAGAAATATAATTCCTTTTTTGTTTCTTATTTGCTGCTGCTAGATAAAAAAACTTCTCTTGTGAGAAAATGGCTGTAAGTCACAAGATGATACACATTTTATTATACTATTCTTTTTAATTTTTTTTAATTTTCAAATTTTTACATACATAAATCATAATATGTAATATATAACAATATACACAATACACACATTCTACTGTTCATTCTGCGACTGCTTACAGTAAGAAATGATGTGATTCCTTCCATTATTTCAAGCAGTGGCAATGAAGAATTACAAAGCCTACTCTTGATTAACCTCAAATAAGTCTGTTCCTGTAGTCAGCAATTGCCATTATGTTGATAGAGTGCTAATATAACTTGATAGTTCTGCTCTGCCTCTGTCTCCATGGACAGTGCCACTCTAACCAAACCCCTGGCTGTAAAAAATAAGTCCAATAAAAGGTGCCAGAATGACTGATGGGATTAGTGACTCATAAAAGACACCCTGCCCAAAGAGAAAGTTCCAGCTTTATGTGTTACACAAAGAGCTAAATAATTCAAACATGAAACCTTACAGTTTGGGTTTAGGTAGAGCTGCTTATACTACTGATAAAGGTCTTTGAGTAACCCACCACATCCCTTCATTATTAATTAGTAGTGGTGAAGGAAAATTTCTTTCAGTTCCAACTTTGATAAATATTTCTACTGGAACACAGTTATTCTTCAGGATTCGTGCTTTTCTGAATCCTGTACTGCAATTATTTGGGGGTGGGGAGAGACAAATCTGTACTAGGAAAATTTTACATAAAACACACAAAAATCTGAACAGATGTTGGTATAGACTTTTGTTTTCATCTTTATGAAAGCAGGGTGAAGCAAAGATGGTGAAAATGGGACATGCAGAAAAACCAAACTTAATACATACAGTTCTTTCTATTAGAGACATTTATTTCTTCTTCCTAAGATATTTTTCTGAAAAAAAAGCCCACTATCAAAGTGCCTCTGGCAACCAGCCAACACATTTATTATTTCGTGAGTTTTCATGGATCATGTAAAGTCCAAAGTCCTAAGAAATAGTTTCATATGTATATGCAGCTATTTGGAGCAAGAGGAAGAAAGCAAAGGGGGGCCTTGACAATAAGGATAATGATAATAAATTGGTTTTTATACTGAGACAATAGCTAGAGGATAAAGAAAAGAAAAGCTATTAGGGAACTTTAGGCAGAACTTCAGTATCTAAGACTTCAGAAATACTCTGTAGAAGCATATTTTACTTCATCACAATTCTCAGGAGTAATTCAGAGAGTTAATAGCAAAAAGGATAAAATCCTTACAAGATTTTATGCAACCTATGCAAGTTCCAAAGTCAGTAGAAAGTTTCCCAGCTGGTTATGGGGATTTGAAAAACTATTCCAAATGGTTGCTAGAGTATTTGGTGTTTCCTCCACCTTCCATTCAGTCATGTCCGATTCTTGGAGACTTCCTGGACAAGTCCCTGCAGTTTTTTTGGCAAAAATTTTCAGAAGTGGTTTGTCATTTCCTCCTTTCTAGGGCTGAGAGAAACTGACTGGCCCAAGGTTAGCCAGCTGGCCTCATGCAAAGATGAATTAGTACTTACCATTTCCAAATTTCTAGCTCAATCTCTTAACCGCTATATCAAACTATTTGTTACCCGAATGCAAAATTTAAAAATAAATCTGAAGCTCAGTGTTTTGTGTCAAGAAAAAAAGTATTGAAAACTGGTTTCAGACAAAATATTAATTATGGGAAATTAAAACTACATTATATATTCTCCAATATTTATTTCAGTAGGGCAGATATTATTTTAATAATGCAGCCAGATAATGTCTACTTAGTTTCTTAAGACTTGCTAGGAAGAAGAGATGTATAAAATTACATTTTAGAATTTCAATTGATTATAATAACATTCTCTGTTCTTTGTGATTTTATTGTTTGCTACTTTTTATTTGTGGCACTTGGTAATTGCAGCCAATTAAGAATTACATTATGAATGGAATAACATCATTCTTTGCTAGCCATTAAATTTGATCATAAATTTAGCCAGTTTGATTCCGTGATTAAGGCATCAGGCATGAAACCAGGAGACAGTGAATTCTAGTCTATTCTAGTAGGAATAAAGCCAGCTGACTATGACAATGGGGTAGTCACTTTCTCTCAGCCCCGAGAAAGCAGAAATGGTAAAGCACTTATGAAAAACCTTGCCAAGAAAGCTGCAAAAATTTATTCAGGCAGTCTTTAAGAATCAGAAATGATTGAATGAGGTGGGGGGGATACACGAGAGCAACAGAAAATAAAGACTGTTTCTGAGACACAAAAGTGGCCCTATCCAATCTGGAATACCTAAACAAGTAGGTATTGTTAGGTAAATGGGAAGGTATTTTTTGTTAAAAGAAATGATTGAAAAGTTCTCTCAATCAGCGGTCCCCAACCTTTCTGACACCAGGGACCAGTTTCAGAAGAAAAAAATTGTCTTTCACTGAGTTTGGGGGGGGGGGGTAGAGAGAGAATGGTTTCGCATGAACCTAGCTCCCGCGCATGCATAGATAAAACTTTGCTCTCTCACCCACTGTTTGCATGGCCTGGTTCTTAATAGGCCACAAATCAGCACCACTAAATAGAATGGGTTTTTTTTCTTTCCTTTTTAATTGATTGTTTTCTCATAGAAAATAAAATGCAAAACCGTAAAGCAAAACAAGCAAAATAAAGCAATATAGAAACATACATTCAACCCTAACAACAAAAAATAAAAAAATAGTGTACAAAAAAGGAGAAAAAGAGAAATCCATACGCGCACGTGCGCGCGCACACACACACACACAAATGAATTAATGATTGTGAAACCTATCAGACCCTGAGCATAGGATTTTTACAATATACTTTGTACTTTAAATTCATAATAGGGTCTTTCAGTTTGACCTCTTTTTGTTCTTGTGTCTGAATTGTTTAAGAAATACTGACTGTATTCACATGGAGCAGTAATAACATTCATTTAAGGTTATATTCACAGGATGAAATAGAAACCAGCATGAAGTTTCTCTCTCTTGTTTCCTCTTCTCAGTAACTGGCAGGAGGAATACACAAGGCTTTAGTCCCCCTGTATCATATTCCTGCCATGTTGTTTAAGAATTATGGTTTCAAATAAATATCAATCAATTGCTAAACAAACAATACAGAATTTAAAATTTAAAACAAAAATAAGCCAGTTGCCTTTATTTTAAAACATCATTCTAGATTTGATGAAAATAAAAATTAAAGTGCTAAGGTAAAATTAGTATGCTTTGACATCTGCCTGTTTGGGAGAAGATGAGCATGTTAACTTCTGGAGCAGTCTCAGGTATCAGGACTTTACTATAAATTATAATTATTGACATCTATGAACCATGCTATCCAGTTATATAAATAATTTTCAGAGCAAAAGACTAGTCTAAAAAAAGAGAAGTGGGAAAAGACATTGTTTAATTTACCAAACTAAATAGTGTGAAATTATTAGGACACTTCAGTCTCACATTTTGAAGACATATTTCTTCTATAGTCTTACCTGATCTGTTACTTTAGCATTTGTAGCCTATTTACATAAATTGTGCAGTAATGTAAATCTTATGTACCAGGGGTGGGTTGCTCCCAGTTCGGCCAAGCCGGTAGTGGTGACGATGTGACATCACCGAACTGGTTCTCTGTGACTGGGAGCTGGGCCCTCCCACCCGCTCCCGCTTTATTCCTACCTTTATCTCTTGGTTTTTAGCCCAGCTGACAGGCACGGCAGAGTGGATTGCCGCACCTCAGCTGGCCAGAAACCCAACGCGCTTGTGCGGAGTGTAAGTTTGGCTCACGTGCAGTCATCACACAAAAAGCACATGCGCGAAAAGAACTGGTAGTAACATCAGTTGGAACCCACCACTGATATGTACATATGACTTACTGTGGTACAGTAATTTGAGAACCTTTTAAATATTATTAAAATTGAAGACTTTTTCATTCTGCTGTTGATGGCAGTGCACATTCAGATTATTGAAAAATGCCTGTTCCATTTCTAGCTGTTACTGTTCTTGCTTTGTTAATTTCATGTTAATTTAGAAGTATAGCAACACTGACATTATCTTCTTTTAGTTTGGCCCATGGAAAGTAGTTTGCCTATACACACATGTGACAAGGAAGGCGATAATCTTAAAGTGGAACCTTATCTCACTTGCTTAAAAGGTTCAGGTCATTAATTCTGATATGCCAGATTTATACAGAAAGCAGAATATTGAATTGGAATTGCCAGAATATTCATTTTAAATACCCATGAGTTTGTCATTATTTTCAAAGCATTTAATGAAATACGTTATTGTTATTATGTTTTTGCTAACAGGTGAAAGTCATGTTGCGCATTTGTTCTACTCTGGCTAGAGACTCTTCAGAATCCAGTTCCTTCTTAAAGGTTGATCCCCGCAAGAAACAAATTACTTTATATGACCCCTTGTCTTCTGGAGGCCAGAATGCTTTCCAAAAAAGGAGCACCCAAGTACCACCCAAGATGTTTGTATTTGATGCAGTTTTCCCTCAAGATGCGTCCCAGGTATGCAGCGACTCTTAACAAGGCCTGAAGCATTATTCCATCATAATTTTCAAGGTTGATTGTTTAGAAGCATTGAATCAATGATGCATACAATTTTGTTTTAAATGCATACTGAAATTTGAACTGTAAACAGTTCAAAACGTGTAACTTGTTTTATTCCAAAATAAATGGAAATATATTAAAAGTATCAGTGTAAGATGAAAATGGGATAGAATTGACAAATAGTGACAGTAGTTAGCCAATATTTTTGTGTTAGCCTGTAAATTCACTTCTCTTCATTTCTGCTTGTATTCTAGAATTTTCTGAGGTATCAGTGCCAATATTTCATTCCATTAACATCAGCACCACAGAACTCTTTCCACAAAACACCTTCTGTTCTTCAGCAACCCATATTTTCTATTGTCTGTCTCAGTAGTGGATTCCACTTACCTTCGCTACTGGTTTGGAACTGAGAATGCGTGCTCGCATGCTGCACTTCTGCGCATGTGATGGACATCCGTGATGATGTCCAGTTGGGTGGGCCGAGCCTCCCACCGCTGCCACTACCGGTTTGCTCGAACTGGTAGAACCCCACCACTGGTCTGTGTGCTGATTGTCATTATGCCTCATACTGTCTGTTATCTTTAGGTCTCTGCAAAGAATTACATTCTACTATTATGATAATTTCCTACTCCTCCAAGCTACTTTGAGTAGGCATCTAATCTGCCTCTTTTCCCCTTTTAATGTTACATAATCCTATTAGCCATATTAAACCAAGAACAGTTAGAGACTGGTTAGTTACAAAGAGTATCATGAATGAGAGGAGATTTGATCCCATATTTCCATGCTCCTAGTTCGGTATTCTGAACATTGCATCAAACTCTCTCTGATGGGTGAGTGGAGTAGTGTATAGTCGAATGCCAATGTTAAGATCATAGGTATCTTTATTCTTGAGGAAGTAAAGCAAATCAAGCAACCACTTTTTCATAATTGATATATTAGCCTCCATGAACAAGGTATTGTGATCTCATCCAGTGGCTTTCCACTTGCTCCAAGAAGAGATATATTAATGTCCAGAAAATTTAAAAAATATATCTCCTTTATCACAGGCTGAAGTATGTGCAGGAACTGTAGCTGAAGTGATCCAGTCTGTGGTGAATGGTGCAGATGGATGTGTATTTTGTTTTGGACATGCCAAACTCGGTTAGTATATTTTTTTATTGATAATATTACACTGTATCATATATATTTTGCATGATATACTTATCTACCGGTATTTTACCTGTTATGTTTTCCTTCTAATTCTCTGAAAAAGCAAATACATATTGTATGTGTATATTTGCCCTCAGCATAGCTTTAGAATAGAAGGTTGGTCATATTGCTTGGAAGGATTCTGAGTAGAGAAGAAACAGTTAATAATTGTAATGTTTAGAATAAAAGAAGTAGTTATGCTTACATTCCCAGGATTACTAGCATTTTTGGACACTAATGTCTAGAAATATTTTGAGAAATTGTTCCTTGATTCAAGGTCATGTTTACAGTTGACTGGATGCTGTTGATAAGCTATTACCGGTATCCATGAAAAGGAGTCACATTTTACAATTTTAGCTGTGTTTTATTCCAAATAGTTATGTAATGGGGGTCTGGGCCATAAAAATAAACTTGATAAAAAATAAATTTGAATAACAGCATGATGTTTTGATCTTTTTTGTACATTTTCTTATGTGTGTAAATGCATGTGGTGTTATTTTAATCTCTTCTCCTGTATTCCCAACAGGAAAATCGTATACCATGATTGGAAAAGATGATTCCATGCAAAACCTTGGCATAATCCCTTGCGCCATCTCCTGGCTTTTCAAGCTGATTCATGAAAGAAAAGAGAAAACAGGAGCACGTTTCTCAGTCCGAATCTCTGCAGTAGAAGTGTGGGGAAAAGAAGAACATCTGAGAGATTTGCTGTCAGAGGTAGCAACAGGTAGTTTACAAGATGGTCAGTCGCCAGGTGTCTACCTTAGTGAGGACCCCATTTGTGGCATGCAGGTGATTATAAAACTCTTTTGTATCACAATGTAACTCATGGTGCTCTATTTTATAAGGTTGGTTTTGAATCATAATAAATACGAAAACATACATTTTTCTAATTTGGAAGTGTTTACTTTTAGGCTTACCGGGAACTTTATGACCTGCAGCTGCAGGCTGTCCGCTGTCCTAGCCTAAACATTTGTGCCTTTGACATAACTTGATGTTTAACAGGAACCTCTCTTTTCTGTAAAATGTTAAAGGATTCA
Source organism: Stegonotus admiraltiensis (assembly GCA_032468215.1). Classification (NCBI taxonomy): domain Eukaryota; kingdom Metazoa; phylum Chordata; class Lepidosauria; order Squamata; family Colubridae; genus Stegonotus; species Stegonotus admiraltiensis. Next base: position 426,834 of record JANHZT010002268.1, on the reverse strand, counting down.
GATCAAACTAAACTTCCCTTCCTCCTATAATAATTTCACAATATATTATAGCACATTAAAATATTTACAATATTGCACAAAAGCTGGAGGCCAATAATATGCCTGTGGATGGAGATACAGTTTGTGGAAATAGCACAATTTAGAGTAATAGGATTAGTATTGTTGTAGAACATACTAATAGCTACTTATTAATTACTGCCATGTTATGAAAAGAAGCTAAGAATAACTCATGTGTTCTTTGGACAGGAACCCCCAACTGATAGGTGTGGGGGAGGGAAACTAATTCCTGGTCAAACTGCAGAAGCCTTGTTGCTAGAAAAAGCCATACACTTCCTGTGTGAAAAAAAAAATCTCCTGCTTTGGGCATCTATTATGCTTTATAGTCTTAATAATTTAAATTAATGTGTGAGAAGAAACAAAGAAAGAGAAAAAAAGCTAGAATTCATGATTTTAAGGAAAATTGAAATTGAGTGTAGAAGGATGAGTACTTTGGACTTCAAAAATTGATTGTTTTGTTTTGTTTTTAATTCAGAGGATTGCATACTAGAAAGCTAATGGGTAAAAAAGCTCAAGGTTTATAATGATTCTTCACAAAGATAGTGAAAACACAACACAAAGAATTCTAATGAGAAAAATAAAGGAGAGAAACAAAAAAGAACAAAATAGCAAGACCTAAAAGGGTACATAGGAGAAATAGAAAGAGGAATAGGTGACCAAGAAAAAAATATGTGGCAACAGTGATGAGATACCATAAAAGGAAACAACAGCTCAAAAGAAATCAGTTAACTCAGGGAGGTGAAGGCCTGCCTTCAGTGCAAGAAGAATGAAATGAGCCTACTGTTGGATTGGCTTCCTTGGCATAATCCCTTGGTATAATCCTGTATTAATTGGAGTTGGACATGATAACCTAAATAGCCTTACCCAACTCTATCATCGGAACTTTTTTTTTTTACTTTAAAGCATTAAAAAACGCTTTAAAAAGTTATGAATCTGAAATGAAAATATAACTATTGATCAACTCAATGACATATGGATAAGGGTTCCTCCTCCGTATTGTATTAGATTATACAATACTATAACATAGTAGAACTGGTAATTTCTCTTGGAACATTCTCTGAGGAGTCCAATAAGTATGGAAAAGAAAATCGTGTTGTGAATCAGTCTGATTTTTAGATCATATAGATTGCTTAATCCATCATTATTATACACAGTTTTTAAAGTAATTTAACCAATAGTTAAGTTGCCATCTGTTGCATATTTCCGTAGGGATGTTAGAAACTATTGGTAGTATTACTAATCATATTAGTATTGTTTCATTTTATTTATTTATTTATTTAAAACTTTAATATAGCTGCCCATATTATGAAAACTATGGGCAGTTTCCAATCAAGAATTTGACCTGATAAATTTCCAAGATGTTGGTTATATGAGTAAGCTTTGTTATAGATTCGAATATGCATAAATATCAATAAAATGTAATACATCATCAGCATATACTAACATTTCATTCATTCATTCGGTCGGTCGGTCGGTCAGTCAGTCATTTATTAAAATTCTGCGCCACCCATTTCATTATTAAGTGATTCTGGGCAGCCTACAATGGATATAAAACAATATAAAACTAGAAGAACTTTAAAACAATAAAAACCTTCAGCAGTAAGAATTAATACATTAAAATTAACCCAGATAAGATAAAAGGGACCAGTACAAAAAACAGGGTGGAAGTGGTATTTTCTCCTAAACTATTAACCTCTTCCAAAGGGGGACACCCCAAGCCAGTTGATAGAGCTAGGTTTTCAGGCCCTTTCAGTGAATTATGGTGAAATTAGTCTTGCCATGTGATTGATATCTTAATTAGTTTGAACTAAAAAAGTAATAAAAAAAATAGCGATCCTCCAAAGTAATTCATAGAACAAAGTAACTGAATATACAGTACAGTGATTTGGATGTCAAAGGACTGTGAATACGGGCATAACTAAGCATGGTGATAAATAGAAGCTGTAAAGAGCAAGGCTCAATGTTAGTCTAGACCAGGGGCATCAAACTCAAGGCCCATGGGCAGGATCTGGCCCATGGGGTGCTTAGATCTGTTCCACGGGGCCGCCCTGTAAACAGCAAAAGAGCAGCCTGCAGTGCCACCTGGCAGAGTGTTTCAGGAGACTGTCACAACCGAAAATGGAGCTCGGGAGCCCATTTCGCTGGCAGAGCACTCCGGCCACCACAGGAACCCCCGACACAAGTGATGTTGAATTGGCCATGCCCACCTTGGCCACACCCACCCCATCTCCCTGGGGTGAAACACAACCCTGATGTGGCCCTCAATGAAATCGAGTTTGACACCCCTGGCCTAGATGAAGAAAGGAAGCATGGCAACCAGAATCGATGATGCTGTAGATTCAGCATCAAATTTTGTTCTTTTCCCCTTTGAAAGCATTTCAGCTGTAGATATTCTGTAAAACAGCATGTTCCTTAATCAGAGCAAAATTGTATTTTGACTTTGTTAACTGAAAATTACTTATCAGTGTTGAATCTCAATAAGCTTTTTATGTCTCTGGGTACCTTGCAGCTTCAAAACCAAAGTGAACTCAGAGCTCCTACTGCAGAAAAAGCTGCTTTTTTTCTTGATGCAGCAATTGCCTCCCGTCGAAGCAGTCAGCAAGATTGTCAGGAGGAAGAGCAAAAGAATTCACATATGCTCTTCACTTTGCACATCTATCAGTATCGAATGGAGAAGAGTGGCAAAGGGGGAAGTAAGTCTCATTGTTTTCCCACCCACTCCTATGATTAGCCATTATTATTCAGATGGCTTTGTATTCATCTGATTCATAAATATGCAACAAGTATATTATATCATGGAACATTTTTAATAGGAGTGTGCATGGGATATGGTGATCATACCTATTGTTATTTTTGGCCTAGTACACATATTGATGCTGTGAGTCTAAGGATGGTTCAGAATGAAACAGGAGACAGTTAATTTTGTGATTTACTGTCACTTCTAGAAATGATTGTGCCAGCCTCTTGTTGTGTGAAATACCTTAGGAACCTAAGTATGTCTAAGTACCAGAAACTGTCCTTTTCTCGGCCATTCAGACCTTGATGTAAACCATGTTTTTGCCTAGGAAATGAACTGGTTATGTATGCAAACATGTGGAAACAGTCAGAAGAGGCTTCCAAAGCAACCACTTGAATCTAAAAATGGAACCAGTTGCTTTAATGAATCAAAAAGGGGTCCTTTGGGTGGGTTTTTGCACACTCCAAAGCACCTTTTCTAAAGTTGCATAGTCATTCATGTATTTGGCTTATTCTTTTTCCTTGTCTGTTCAAGAGGTAGAGTATTAATTGGTTAATTTGAGCACTACGTTAAAAGAAATCTACAGAATTCAGCAGGACTTGAGCAGTGTGGGTTTCAAAAATTTTTACTACCAGTTCTGTGGGTGTGGCTTGGTGGGAATGGCATGGCTTGGTGGGTGTAGCAGGGGAAGGATCAGGGGTGAAATCCAGCAGGTTCTGACAGGTTCTGGAGAACCGGTAGCGGAAATTTTGCTAGCAGCAAATACCACCTCTGGCTGGTCCCAGAGTAGGGTGGGAATGGAGATTTTGCAATATCCTTCCCCCCACGAGTGGGGAGGGAATGAGGATTTTACAGTAACCTTCCCCTGGAGTGGGGTGGGAATGGAGATTTTGCAGTATTCTTCCCCTGCCACATCCACCAAGCCACACCACATCCACCAAGCCACGCCCACAGAACCAGTAGTAAAAAAAATTGGATTTTGCCACTGGGAAGGATACTGTAAAATCTCCATTCCTTCCCCAATCCAGGGGAAGGATGCTGCAAAATCCCCATTTCCTCCCGATCAGCTGAGACTTGGGAGGCAGAGAATAGATGGGGGTGGGGCCAGTCAGAATGTTTACTACCGGTTCTCCAAACTACTCAAAATTTCTGCTACCGATTCTCCAGAACTGGTCAGAACCTGCTGAAACCCACCTCTGGACTTGAGTCAGATTCTGAGGGATAAGGTTATCATTTATGCCCAAATCATACTTTCAATGACAAGGTATCATTTATTTTGTCACTTTTATTTCTTTTTTGACAGTGTCAGGTGGCCGTAGTCGCTTACATCTCATTGATCTGGGAAGCTGTGTTAAACCTCTCAGCAAAAACCGTGAAGGGGGTTCTGGGCTCTGCCTTTCATTGTCTGCATTGGGCAATGTCATTCTTTCCCTCGTCAATGGCAGCAAACACATTCCATACAAGTAAGTGAGTTTTCTTGGTCTCTCTTCATGTTATCTCTCTCTTACTTATCTGTGCAAAGGTAATGAACTGAATTGCAGGCTTGTAATAGTGTTGCATATGGAAGTTGCAGAGATCATAAAAGAATCTCATGGACCAAATAGAGATGTGTTATAGATCCACGGGCATCATTGATGGTGCCTTACAAAGTTGTGCAACTTTTTCTTGGTCTGAAGGCTGCATTTGCCCTCCAGATCATGTGCACAGAACTACCCTCAAAAAGTAGTGTGCTGGAACAGGATAAGAATTTGTTTTGATTTGATTTACATTTAATTAAAATTAAATACAGCTAATACGTTTAGTCTGCAGTTATGTATACAAAAGGTTTTCCCTTTCTATCACATTAAAAGTTATAATTGGTAACAGCTTTTGAAGGTCTCTGAGAGCTGCATCAATTGTTTTCAAGGCTCATATTTGGTCCCGAGGCCTCAGTTAATTGTTTATGACATATCAGTCTTCCTAACCAGCAGAGAAGATTCATTGCTGAATTATTTGCATTATTGGCACACGTTTATTCAGGATTATAAAATGGCCACTTACTTTTAACAAAAAAGAATCCCTTTCAGAAGATGAAGTGTTGAATCATTTATCATTTGGAAGAGGCCTCATTTTCTTCATGTTTATGCCATTGCTTTCAGTATGAATACCATTGTTAGTGGCATACTTGAAGGAAAAAATATAAATGACAAACAGGTATGTGTAAAGCAGCAGGATATTTTGTTGTTGTTCTTTGACCGGATGTATTTCATGTTTGTTGTTTGAAGTTATTTATTTATTTTTTCATTTATTTAAAGCCGTTATATCCTACTGTTTGGTCCGAAAGTCTCCCAGATCAGATTTGAGTTTTTTAAAATTTATATTTACAATAATAAAATCATACTAACAATATGTAAACAATTCTAAATAAATCCACCAGCCGTAAAATGAATATTGAGACTATAAAGGCCAGATTAGATTTAGAAGCTACTTGAAGCACCTGGGAGCATTCTTGATGGGATTCTATAGTTAGAGGCCACCACTGAGAAACGTCAGTCTCTAAAGCCTGACAACCTTGCTTGTTTTATGTGGCTTACTAATGAGCACAGTAGGACTTCATAAAATACAGGTAGATTCATGTTTTTTTCAAGGGTTTTGAAAATAACAATTCCTATAAAACATTAGTATTAGCTAACTCCACCAGCTGCTTTTCTTGGCAGTGTATATTTAAAAAAAAAAGAAAGAAAATGAAGGAAGTTTTGCATACACTATATTGGCAAGTGCGTGCTGCAGCGGTTTATAGCAATTAAGCTACAATTCTTTTGGGTTCTTGCACACATGGAGATGCCAGAACATTTATTCATGTTTGCATCTATCTCTTGAGAAGTGACACAAAACTGTCTCTTTGTAAGCTGCAAACAGAATCTATTTGTAAAAGGAACATTTAGCCTGTTCAAATGATTTGCCAACCATCATATAAAAACAGTCCCAAGGATATAATTTATATACGAGTACACAGAGCTAAAGTGGTAGTGCCCAGTTTTGACAAAATAAAAAGTCTTTAAATAAATGGTAAATTCTATTTGTAGGATCAGTTCTGGACAGGAAGGGCCACTAGATTGAATGTAATAAATGCATTCTGGAACATAATAGATTATATCCAATTAGGGCAATGCTAATTTAACTACCATTAACAAAAGATGGGGAAAGTTCAGATAACCCAACAGGGAAGTCAGACAAGTAGGGAAGTAAAGCAATAATCCAGACACAAAAGGACAGAAAAAGGTATTATCTCATCTCAAGCCTACTTCCCGTACACATATTTAAGTTACGCTTATGGTAAACATTACTTTTTTTTAATAATGAAAAGCGTTTTATTTAACTTTCTTATTTAAATGTGCTTATTCTGTAGTAATTAAAAGCTATTAGGCACATGTGTGCTTCTGAAATTAACATACACAGGTTGAATGGAAACATGGATATTCAGTCAAGCATCAGTTCTGAGTGGAAATTTACCATATATATTTATGCACACAAATAAAAAGAAAATAAGAAAACTTCAAACTAATCGTAAATTGCTGAGAGGGATTGGTTCTGCTTCTTGGTCACTATTTTAAAAAGATGGGTGGGTGGGTGGATGGATGGATGGATGGATGGATGGATAGTAATTCTAAATTTCCTATTTCAGCTGAAGTAATTTATGAGCATCCACATACTGTTATATCTATTACTTGGCCTATTAAACACCATAACTCCAGGATGTTCCTGAGGATATATAAATGGGCCCCAAAACAGGACTCAGAAGAGTCCTTAGGGAAATTAAGATTTTCCTTCTTCATTTTTCCTTTCTAAAGCTTTTCTGGAAATTAAAGAAGGGTCTCAGTGGCATTTCTATTATTCTCAACGTACTATTGCCAGTCTGTGACAGTCTTGACAATTTGAGGAACACTGGAGATTCCAGTCTTCCTCTTCCTACCACTTTGGGAGATAACACATCAGCTATTTCACTATATTATCCATCTTCATTCAAATATAAAAAGATTTCAGCGGAGAATCAGTATGCATTTTTATATTGCCAAATTTCTTCTTGAATAAGGAGCTCATTCTTTTCCACGTGCTGTAAAAACTCACCCAGTCTTCTAGAGAAGTTAACAGAATTATGGCCTGACATAATCAAGTTTCACAGGACTTACTTAAGGCAATAATGATAAATTTTTACTAAAATGATTGCAGAAATTGTTACTACTGCTTTATTTCTATAAAAGCATTGAATTATCCATGTCTGATTTCTAAAATGAATGTGTCTCTTTGGCCCTTCAATGAAAACTCATTTGCACAAATTTCAGATACTCCTTTATAATGATCATTGTTCAAAAAAAATGATGCTGGTTGCTAGGCAGCAGGGCTAATAATTCATAGTAATGCAAAAGTAATCATTTTATACAGTATTTATGAATTCCTTACTAAATGATATCAGTTTAATTTACTGTAGGACATAAATCTTACAAAACGTTATAGCCTTCTACATCGTACCATAGGATTGCCAGTTTCAAGAACGTAGGAAAACCATAGAAGTAGATTTGTGAATTTATTTAATTGTGAATGATAAAAATGCAGACTATGTATGTTAGTAAAATATTTGCTATTGTATATCATTCTCTGCCACTGCGGTGACTACTTAGAATGAAGCTGGCATATGGATAGTGCCTGGTTTTGAAATCAAAGAGTAGGTGACAATCACAGTCAGGGTGGCCTTTACATAGATTCATCTTGTGTGTCAGTTGCATCTATTCCTAGATCAGGAGGTTCTGCTCACTGTCATTTATGCCTTAGTCACTTCCATTGGATTACTGCAGCATACTCTACAAGGGGCTTGCCTTGAAAAATCACTTGGAAGCTTTAATTGGTCTAGAATGCAGTGATGCACACCATTTTGAATGCTCCAAAGTTTGCCCATATAACATCACTACTGCATGAGCTACATTGACTTCCAGGTAGCAATCTGAAATGCTGGTTATCATCTTTAAAGCCATAAATGACACAGGGCCAGTTTACTTGGGGGACTATCTACCTTTAAGGAGTTTTGCCCATTTCACCAAATCCAAAGGAGTGAGCAGATTCCAGGTCCCCACAACCCTGCAGAACCAAGGGGGCATGCATTCTTTGTCATAGTGTCTACCATAAGAAACAGTCTCCTTCCTGTGATTTGGGTGGCCCCTTCCTCTTGGCCTTCTATAAGAGTGTTAAAACTTGACTTTCCCCTCAAGTGTTAGGCCCAGGGTGTGAGGGGAATTATGTGTCCTTTTTATGGAATTGTTATGCAGCACCTTGGTTATTTATTTACTTTTCTTGCATTGTATGATTTAAATTGCTTGTAGTTTTACATAGTTTTTGTACATACTGATGGCTTCCCAAAGTTATGTATTTTACATGGGCAGCTAAATAACTTTTCTAAAGTTATTTAGCTGCCCATTTCTATTCTATATTTCTAAAGGTTCAAAAAGACTTTGACTTTGTGTCGGAATGGTGAAACAATTGGCAACTCCAAATCTCAACCAACAAATGCTCTATCTTATACATTGGCAAAAGAATCAGAACACAAAATACAGGCTGAGTGGACATGACCTTGTAGATGACCCTCACTCTGTCAAGGACCTTGGACTACTCATATCTAATGATCTAAGTGCCAAAGTGCCCACTGTAACAACATCGGCAAAAAGGCATTAAGATTGTAAATCTAATCTTGCGTAGGTTCTTCTCCGGTAATATCACACTACTAACCAGAGCATACAAAACATTTGCTAGACCAATTCTCGAATACAGCTCATC
>JANHZT010002268.1:399933-418135 GCA_032468215.1 Stegonotus admiraltiensis | reverse complement strand
CAGGCAACTCAGCAGGCAACAGAGCTTGGCTGGTTAGAGCCATTTAAAAGGAAAAAAAGGGGGGGAAAGGCTCTGATCGCATGGCTCAGCTGGGCATGTGGGGCAGGGGCAGGGATTTTTGCTACCAGTTCTCCGAACTGCCCGCCACCATCGCTACCTACTCGGCCGAGCTGGTCCGAACCGGGAGCATTTCACCCCTGACCTCACCCCATTCCTAAGAGGTCTGTAAGGGCCGTGCATAAGAGCATCAGCGTGCCTACCGTCCCTGTCCTAATGTTTCTTCTATTTGTATGTATTTTATGTATTCAATTCATGCTTATATACATTACCTAATACATTCTTGACAAATAAATAAAAATAAATAAATAAAAATTAGCATCCAATTGGCCTAAATAAATTTGTCAGCAGCATGATGAGTTAAATGCTCTTTGTTCCCATACAGAGAGGTTTTTTTTGCTCCAACCTAAAATGTTCAAGTAAAATGGTAGCATTTTGTTTACTGATGTGTACTCTGCTGTCGCATGATCATCGTCAACTACCAAATGGATTACTGCAATGAGCTGTCTATGGGGCTCTGTTGAAAGCCCTTACAAGTTTAAACTGGTTCAGAATGCAGTGGCAGGAGTAATTAACGGTACAAAAAAGGTTAACCATCACTGGGTTAGACATACCTACCATATTTTTTGGAGTATAAGATGCACCAGAGTATAAAACGCAGCTTAGTTTTTGGGGAGGAAAATAGGAAAAAAAATATCTGCCTACCAGGTATTCATCTGGCTAGCATCTTTAGTCTGGTCAGCTTCAGCACATTAGTTTGCTGCCTTTTATCCCCTGCTTGGTGATAAAAAACAGTTTCTAAAGTACAACTGATCTTTGGAGAGAGAAGCAATGAGAAAAGCAGGCAAACCATGAAGATGGCTTTACTCGCTAGCACCTCGTTAGGGCTGGAAAAAAACTTCACAGCTGAGAGTCAGAGGGAACAGGCAAAGCAGGGAAGCGGAGATCGCTTCACTAGCTAGTGCCTTGTTAGGGCTGAAAAAAAGCTTCGGAAAAGCTACATCCGGGTTATAAGACGCACCCAAATTTTCAGCCTCTTTTAGGAGGGAAAAAAGTGTGTCTTATACTCCGAAAAATACGGTAGCTCTCTCAAACATTCATCATACGATTTAGTCTCCAGACCTTTATCATCTTTGTTGATCTTCTCTGCACATTTTCTAGGGTCTCAGCATCTTTTTTTTTTATCATGGTGATCAGAACTGTGTTCAGTATTTCAAGTGTGACCTCACTAGTGCAGTATAAAGTGGTATTATCACCATTTAAAATCTTGATGTTATTCCTTTGTTGATGTAACCCAGGAGTACATCAGCAGATGAAATCTCCTATCCCAGGTGAACCTCTAAAACATAATGATGCTTTCCTCTTGGTACCTGCTCAGCAGCAGCAAACCTTTCTTTCCACTCAATATTAGTGTTTTCCATTTAATGTTTATAGTTGTTGTGATCCTATTTCTATAATATTGGACAAAGAACTGATCACATTCCTATGATAGTGAGCTAAGATCTATAAGAAACGTATTATCTCATGCATGAAATCCTCTATGACCATATTTGCACTCTGTTAATTCATATTCATGTACTTGCTCAAGCATATTTATAACAATTTTAATTGCTATTTTTCTTCTACCGACAGTTTTTGGATGCAAATGAGTGTTATGTCTCTACCTTATGCACATATGGGAATAAAATACCAGCATTTTACTAATAGAAATGTGCAGCCCAATGAAAACATAAACTCTGTTCAAATGAATATAAGACAAAAATTTGTTCTATTTCTATTTAGCTGGGAACAGTTCCATTGAACCAGAAGGGTCTTACTTGTTATTGGTGTAATTTAGCCTTGCTGATTTCAATAAGACCATTGGTACTTGCTGTTTTAGAGCAGTTCAGGCACATGATGTAGTAGGCATTGTGACAGAAGAATAAAGAGAGACAGCAATGCAGAATTAGATATAGATGTACTTAATTAATTAATTATTAAAATATAATTATGTACAATTTCTACTTTACACAGCTTTAAGAGGTAAAGATAGCTGAGAATGCACATGTGAACCACTAATCTGCCTATTTCCTTAAATATGACTTGAAATGTTCTCATGACCATTGGTAATTTTTAACAAAGAACAATATGATAACACATCTTTGTTCTTTCTGGTGATTGCAACACTAACAATAACTGAGCAAAAATAGATTTTCTCCTTCACAAAGGGCAAGTTAGATTCCCCCTTGGAAGGCATAATTTGGCTGAAAATTTGACACAATAAGACAGTAATTAAATCTTTTACATGATTCAAGACTGGTAGCCATTACAAATGGGTTCACGGTCTCTGACTATTTTGCCTGACCTCTAAACTTATGTCTTTTCCAGATTCTGTTTTTCCATATTTTCCTTTCTGTAAATAGGGTTTTCTCATGCCTGTAAGTAGCATTTGCCTGCTTATATTGTCTGCATTCTTGTTTTGGGAATCTTTAACTATGAATGAAATCCCAACAGAGTACAATAATTAATTTTGACTAGTCTTTCATATACATTGAAGATCTGAACATCATTATTTTTTGAATAAAGCTGAAACATGCTCCTGTGTAGTAGCCCAGGATAAGGGAATAAGACAGCTATATGGTCTATACAACTATATCAAATATATATATTTGATTGCTAATGGATTCTGGTTAATTCAACAGGTCTATATTATCTGCAAATAGTAATGAATGTCTAGAAACTGACATGAACCTGAAAAGAATTTATGCTAGTATAGTTCAATTAGATTGTTACAAATATAGTCAGAGCCTATTATGATTTCAGAAATCTGTAGCAGTGAATCCCCTGATTATCACCTTGGATGAAGCAACCCAAATAGGTGCCAGTTTTTAAATCCTGCCAAGCCTGGCCTGCTCTTCTGTTTCTATTGACCATTCTCCTGGCAAAAAATAATATATTTGAAGGAAATGCCTATTTTTATACGCTTTCATAAATTGTTTGGACTAGTTTGGGTGTGTTCCTTGCATAATTATTTTATAACCCATTTGTTAGAGCATTTTGTCATGTACTAAGCAAATCAAACCTATTAAAGTGGAAACATTTCCATTCCTTTAATTTACCCCTACTGAGAGATTTATACCACTTGGGATGTTTATATGGTGATTAACAGTGCTATAACAAAGAATCTTAATTTGAAACTTGGCAAAGCTGCCTTTTATAATGCCTTTATATGAGTCTCTTATGTTACTATTTAAATCAATCCATACATTTATCCTTCCCACTTGGAGTAATTTGTGTGAATGCTACCTAACTCTTCAGAGGAGTAGGTGTGAATGCCGATAGAACTGAAAGACAAATAAGATTTTTCTGACATTTTCATTTCCAGTGAAGACTTTTGTCTACTGGATATATAATTATCCGCTTTCTATAATCACAAGCAGTACTAATTTTTATAAACTTTTAATTTTTTACTTTAAAAGTCAGTTCTTCAAGACTGAGGAATCTGGGCTAAAATATAGACTCTTCTTGGTTCTCCTATGTTATTCTCCTTTCTTTTTAAATTTTGGCTATACGAGCAGCAGAGAAGAGAATCAGTGGCTGAAAGGTTCTTTCCCTTCTGAATCTCACATATCATGAATTTCATGAAATGTACTTTGCCAGAACTCCCAAAATCTCATGTTGGCCAGGAGATGAAGACTAAGGGAGGGGACCTCTTCAGCCTTAATGAAGTCAACACAGGCCAAGTCATGAAAAATAAAGAAAAAGGGATGTTGAAAAGGTCAACTGGAGGGCAGTGTGGCTTTCTAATTTAGAAGTAGATCCAGGAAAAAAAACCCAACTTTCCAGGAAAATGTTATTGGAAGGGTGAGAGAGGGCATATTTATTTTCTTAACTAGTCAAACAAGTTATAGTGTTTCATTGTGTCCGCTTATCTACAGCATAAACACAGCCCTTATAAACGGCAAATCTGAATCCCAACAATATGGAGAGTAGAACTGTAAATACAATCACCTGCTTTTTGTGTTGTATTTGTGATGATTGCATTGATTTTATGTTAGTCTTCCTCAGATTTTCTTTCCCTACTTTCAAACTTGTTATTCACAGATTTTCATTAATTATTACCTAAAGTAATTTATACACTGCTGCACTATTAATTTACACCTTAGCTTCCAGAGCAAGAATCAGAAATGTTCATTTCCAGACATTTCATTCATTAAGTGATACTTCAATGAAGCGAATGGTATGTTCTTTAATTTAGTCTTAAACTGCTAATACTCTAAATCTTTTAACTTCTCAAAGTAAGAAATGGGAGAGATTAATGCCATAGTTGCTATCCCTTAAAAACATTTTCTGAATATTCAAATCTCTGTGGTTTACATGTTTATACTACACATCACATCTACGTAATAATGAATGCATTGGGTTTACTGGGGTCATTCCTCACTGCAGGGACATGAGGCCTGTTTAGGTGACCTGTTTTAGTTGATTGAGGGGGCTTAGGAATTTTCCTGAGGAGTTGAATGGCTTAGCAAGTTCTTGATTTCTGCCTGAAATTGAGAAGTAATTTGGGCCTTGCATCACATCACTTCTATGTGTCCTTTCTCTCTGTGTGCACCAATCCAGTAATATATTTTAGTTTACTAAGGTGCTCCAAAAGATGAAGCTCTAGAAGATATCCTTCTGGAGAACCTTGGAGGAAGACTTAAAGTGACTGATTGAACATGATAGGAGCCCATATCGGGATTACCTCATGGCAATAAGGGTAGGAAAATGTCACCTGCCCTTACTCTATCTGCTGATAGCCGTCCAGTGGCTCTTTTTAGGGTGGCCCATTTCCAGGGGGCAGTGAGCAGAAGAGGACATTGTGAAGAACATTCAGATTATTTGTTAGATAAAGTCATTCAGATCTGTTCCAAGATAAACTCCAACTGGGCAGGCCCAACTGAAGTTTCTGAAGTTCAGTCTTGTGTAGTGATGTATGATGAGTAAACTGGAATAATGCCTGAGGAAATGGACAGGATTCTTTTCTCTGTTAATTTAGACATCTTTAATGATTTGTTAAGGTAGCCAGGGAGGTAATCTGTGGTTGAATCCTTGCTGGAGTGCCAACCTTGTTGACAGAGGGAATTGTGCCTTCAGCCTTGAAAGAGGCAGTGGAGTGTTCCCTTCTCAAGAGACTAACCCTGGGCCCAGTGATTTTGGACAAGTATCATCATGCCTCCAACCTTCCCCTTTTGGGAAAGTTTATTAAGAAGGTGTTTCAGACTGCAGTTACCGTCTGGAGATTTCTAGACCCATTTTAGTTATGTTTCAGACTAGGATTCGGTCTTAAGGCATCCTTGCGGACATCCTTGTGGACCTGTGGCAGATTTAGGATGAAGATGGTGCATTTATCCTACTGTCTCTTAATCTTTCAGTGATGGATGTCCATGCCTTCTACCATGATGTCCTTTCCTATGACATTTGATACAATCTTATGTCCTAGAGACATGATAACCTACTCTGGTCCAATTATCTCTGTCTTTTATTTTTCACATTTCCCAAGATTGGTGCAGGACGACAGTGTTACCCAGAAAAAGATTTATTCAGAAATTCTGGGATCTTGGGAAAACAAATTCTCTTTTTGGAATTTGGAACTACTTTTGGAAAAAAAGGGGGGGGCTGGTAATAAGGAGGTTCATCTTTTTAGCTTTGCCTTTGTCTTCACTGTAGCTAAAGACATAATAGGATTTCATCCTTGGGAGGTGAAAAGATGATTACTTCATAGCCATGTAAGTTTTTAATTAAGAATTAATTACATTTTTATCCCAGCTTTTTTCCTGAAGAACTTGGGGTAGGTTATGCAGTTCCCTTCATTTTAGTCTCAGAATAACTGATGTCGAATATGCTGTGATCTAGAGACCAATTCAAGGTTACCCAATGAGCTTCATGGTTCAATACAGTTTTGAATGAGGCTTTTGTTAGTATTGATCCATGACTAATTGTGTTGTTAAGCACTAGGAAGCAAGAGGGGAAAGTATGACTTACCTGCATATTGTCTATAGTAAGGAAAGGCTTCTTGTTAACCCATTTGTCCTACTGTTCAAAAGAACAATATATGTGGACAAGCAGGTAGCTTTAATTTATCTTCAGGTAGCATACATATATTCCTCTCAGATATATAATTAAGTAGAAATCCAAGTCTTGTTTGTCTTATACTGTGTATAAGTGTTATGTGTATCTATATAGAGACTGCTGAAGAACAAGTTTACATGTTTTGTAATTTTCATTTGGAGGAAAGGCAGACTGCAAATACAGCATTATCATCACAGAGACTGGCAGTGATGCCACTGGCTGCACTGGGACAGCAGTCCTTGGGGACATTTTCCATTCATGTGACCTAGGTAGGATATAAAGACACACGCAATCATTTTTTTGCTACATGGTGAAATTTGTTCCTTTCTATATGATCATAAACCTTCTGAAAAACGATTTAAGTAGTTTCTGTCAAAAGCACTTTCCTGCTGTAACTGTAATATAAGGGATGTATATCACATGGGAAAAGTAAGTAAATCTGAACTATCAGAAAATGTTAGCAAAGGCATAATTTCTCACATTCTTCAATCAATCATTTAGTTATTGATTATATTTATTTTGTGTTCACTGGAGAGCTTGCTATCTTTCAGAATTAATTGGATACAAAGACAGAGTGCATTTCTGAGACTATAAGTACATAATTGAACTCTACAACAGTCCTTAAAAATCTGTGTACAGAATAATACACTTGTTAAGACTTGTCAGTGGTGAGATGTAATTAGGTGGAAGTAATGAGTCCTCTGTTACTTACCTCTAAGTAAATATTTGTGGAATGGTTTCCCTGATGTCACTCTCTGGTTGTCAAGGATGGGCACACCCGATGCACCCATACATCTGTATATTTAAAAAAAATAAATCCCAGAGAGTTTAACATGATTTAAATAATAGGATTAGCATAATAATTAAGATTTGTAATTACTGCATTTTACTGACAAATTAGAGAATATCCAATTCACAAAACTGCCTCTGAGCTTGGCCGGTATTATGCTGTAAACTAAGAAATACAAAAAGTGCAGCAAGAAAAGCCAGACATTTTTTTCCTGTCAGTGATTCCAATACCACCAAAAAAAAAAAAAGTGATTGAAACGTGAATCTTTAGTATGGGAACTATGCATCACAGATACAAGCTCTGAAACTCTAGAGGAATTCAGCTCTGGCCTTGAAGAAGAAGTAAGAAAGGGGAAACAGTCGCTCACACACAGAAAATAGGAAGCATGAGAAAAAGATTGCGTCGCTTAATTATCGTATCCTTAATCAGGAACAGTGAAAGTTTTCATAACCCCATTAATATATCTTATAACAATAATGCAACTTTCTTAGGATCCTTCAGTGTCTGTTTCTTGAGCTGACCTATCTCAAGACTCTTTGATGCCAAGTAAGGGTGGGATGTTTGTTCCTACTGTGCATGTTTACAACTGAGTCCCTTCCCCCTCAGTTGGTTTTTAATTACTGTAGGAGCTATATGGAAGAGGATGTTACGTTACTGTTTAGAATTAAGTTAGGGATAGTTTTTATATTCTTTCTTTTGTTTATTTTCCTAAATAGTGCTTTCTTTTCCTCGTTATCTTGTTTAAAATTCTACTGAGGAAACAATTGGTGAGAAAGTTGTAGATATGGGCTCCATTCTCAAATCATTTCTATGACTTCCAAGACTTATTTTTGTAAATGCTTTAAGTGTAGATATTGCTCTTTGCTTAATATGTTTTAGAGAGGCAGAAAATTATGGATTCATTCTGAAAAATTCACTAAGAAATCATGACACTGTCGGTCTTCATATCTCATGGCTATTTTGGAAGAGGTCACTGTTAGCTAGGAGACTGCCTGAATCCCCATTGGGTCTCTTGCTTTCGGAATGAATTGCTCCAAATTTTCAGTACCACCTTATCAGACTCCTCAGCGGTCACCAAGAGAGGGCTTTCCTGCCTATATCTGGATGCTGCATTACCATTTCACCATACAAGAAATTGAAAGGAAACTGACATTGTAAGCATTGTTAGGGGAAGAAATGTTTATCACTTTCACTGCCAATACCAACAGTAATATTAGCTTCCTGTTCTACTCAGCCTTGTGATATGTACAAAGAGTAGTGGGATGCTAACACCATCCCACTACTCTTCTGACACATCACAAGACTGAGTACATAGTGTCTTAGCCCATACCTATTGGTTTAGTCTTATAGCATGCAACAAGGGATTTCCTTCTGTTACAATATTTGGAGACATGATATTCTTGGTTCTGAAATTCATATGCTATAACCATTCACCTGACAATCATAGACTAGACAGAACTTCACCAACTCTCAGAGACATCTCTGACTCCAATTTCTCATATATTCTTATCTGCATTGCAGTGGTAATTAATACTGATTTTTCTGCCCCTCATGATGGCTTTGAGATTACCGAAAATAAGACCCTGTCTTACATTTTTCTGGACCCTGAAATAAGTGCTTGGCCTTATTGTCATGCACTCAAAAGCCCAATTGGGCTTATTATCAGGGGATGTCTTATTTTGGGGGAAAGGGTATTACCAACTGAATTGGAAACATGCTCTGGGATAAATGTAGTACCATTCATCCTATAATTGCCCTATGTACCCCTGGGCTTAAGATATAGAAGGATCTTGAGAAACTTGAACATTGGGCACTATCTAAGTGGTGAAAAACTCAGTGGTGAAAAAAGTAAGGTTCTACATTTAAGCAAGAAAAACTAAATGCACAGGTATAGTATAGGCTGTACCTGGCTCAAAAGTAGTAGTAACTGTGAGAGAGATCTTGGAGTCCTAGTGGACAATCACTTAAATATGAGCCAGCAGTGTGCTACAGCTGCCAAAATAGTCAACACAGTTCTAGGCTGCATAAACAGAGGGATAGAGTCAGGATCATTTAAAATGTTAATACCACTCTATAATGCCTTGGTAAGACCGTGCTTGGAATACTGCATCCAGTTTTGGTCACCATATTATAAAAAAGTTGTTGAGACTCTGGAAAGAGTACAGAGAAGAGCAACGAAGATGATTAGGGGACTGGAGGCTAAAACATAAAGAACCATTGTTGTAATTAGGTATGTCTAGTTTAATGAAAAGAAGGACTAGGGGTGACACGATAGCAGAGTTTCAATCTCTAAGGGGCTGCCACAAAGAAGAGAGAGTTGCCGTATTCACCAAGGCACCTGAAGGTAGGACAAGAAACAATGGATGGAAACTAATCAAGGAGAGAAGCTACTTGGAATTAAGGAGAAATTTCCTGACAGAACAATTAATCAGTGGAACGATTTGCCTCCAGAAGTTGTGGATGCTCCAACACTGGAAGTTGTTAAGAAGAGATTGGACAATCATTTGTCTGAAATGGTGTAGGGTTTCCTGCCTGAGCAGGGGTTTGAATTAGAAGTTCTCCAAGGTCCCTTCCACCTTTGTTATTCTGTATTCTGTATCCTATACAATCACTTCCAGTGATTCTGAATGAAATCATTGGCAGAAATCTGCTTCTCTGTTGGGCATCGTGGGATGCATGGGAAGTTAAGCTAAACTTGATTGATACTCATTCAATATCGGTATCATTTCACCCAACATCTTACTATTTAGTTACCCAAGAGATATGCTGGATCTCTGAAGAATAAGGAGGGACAAAAATTCAGTGCAATAAGGCATCGCTCTTAATTGTTGCTGTTCTGTTCTATATTGGAATTAATTGAGTGTATCTGAAACAATATCAAGTAGAGGAGATTTTTTTTTTACACTGGATGAGGAAAGAAGCCTGAACACTCTCTTTGTTTACAGGTTTTAGTTTTGTTTATTGAAGATGTTAGACTTCAATCAGACAGTTATGAATCACAGAACTGTACTAGAAAGTATATAACCATATAGAAAAACTATAATTTTTAATTGACAAATCTCGTTAATGCAAGACATAAAAAGGATGCCACCTAAGATACATATAAAATTTGTAGGCAGAATCATATTCTCAATATTATCTTTGTTGGTTGTCAACTTTCCCACTCAACTTTGATTGTAGGAGAAAAGCCATCTGATAATTATAGAAGTGATCACTGATTTATTACCTCATCCATCACATCAATGTATATTTGATGATTCACATGATGCTTATAAATTTCCATATTCCATTGTAGACCTTCCATTTGGTTCCTCTTTTATACAATATTCTGGGATATGGGAATCTGTTATAATATGTATGTAGTTGTTGACCATAATCCCGAACAGTTACACCTTTGAGATCTTGACCTTCTTGCACTTGAACAATTTTTATCCTTCCTTCTTCTGGGACCGTGTCTGGAAAGGATACAGAATGTGCCATGCTGAACGAAAGGACGGTTCGCTGGCCAAGTACGTTTCATCTTCAGAAGTTGCATATAAAAGTAAGATGGAGAAATACAGTTGGTTTTAGATGTTGTTTATGTCTGAATGATGACCTCTATGTTTGATAGTCCCACTGAAGAGATTGATTAGCATTTATGGATTTTGATGATTCAGACTTACACATTGTAATCTGACTCCAACAAAAGGTGTATCATCACTTTATGCTACCATGGTCTTTTTGGGAGTTGGAGAACGATGTGAAACTGTTTGCCTTCCGTAGGACAACAGTCTGGCTTCCAGCCAATATAGACAGATTCTTCTGCTAATGAGCAGAATCCAGCACAGGTGGCTAATCACACTGATAATGATGAGATGCCAAAAGACCTTGGCAAAGTGCCAAGTATGAAGACAAGGGTACAAGAAAAAATGAATGAAATATTTCTGTGTGCCTTTGGAAAGAATTGCTAGCCAATTTCCAGAATTTGCTAGAATTATAGTGGGATCTTGTAATCACATTCCTGGGATATCATGGCTTCTTATCTTGTACTTACATGAGCTCTTTTAACATCTTTCACCCGACTTGTATAATTATTCTATAATTATTCTTCTATAATTATTACAGCTTTGCTCCTGATTTATACCTTGTACTCCTGCACAAGGTGGGATTTCTCCTATGACTGATACAGCTTCAGATTGTGGCTTGGCTGATCCAAGGTTATGGCTTAAGACTCCGTGCATTTGTGACAGTTTGTTCTGCAGTTTTGAAACTGTGTTTTCTTATCCCCTTTGGAATGTCATCTGTACACACAGTCTCCTTATCCTGACACAAACAATAGTCCATTAACCATTGTCCAAGCACACTTCATCTGTATCTCAGCAAACCTTTTCAGCTGAGAAAGCCCAAGGACAGTTTAAAGTGCTATGCTCTGGATGTGGTGTTTTTCCTACTATACTGATTCAAGATACTGTGTGCAGAAAACCTAGGTTATGCATTATAGTGGCAGCCTGAAACAATATGTTCATGTGTGTCCAGTTGTTTATGCTGGTATCATGTGGATCCATTCTCTGACTACTGCAACCACATGGAATCAGCATAGCACACAAGCCAACTAAAGCCCTTCAAAACATCCTAAGTAAGCCCAAAAGACTCAGCAGCTCCAGAAGAAGAAAAAACCAGGAGTCATCTACAACATAAAGTGTAATGACTGCAACAGCTACTATGTAGACCAAGCAGAAAACTGGCAGAACACATCCATGAATACCAATTAGCAGTCAGAAGACATGATGAAAACCCCTTAATTTCACAATATATGGACAGACTTAACCATAGGTTCAATTGGGAAACTGTGACCATTCTAGACCAAGCCAAGTCTAAAAACGCTAGGGAATTTTTAGAAGCCTGGCACTGTGACAAATTAGCCATCAATAGACACATAGACATAAACAGTATCTATATACTATGCAAAAGAGACAAGCCAAAAAAGAAACAAAAAGACCAAAGCACCTTCCCATCAGCAGTCAGCATAGATTAACTCCAAGATTAAAATCAGAACAATAAACAAGTAAACAATATTCCAAGCAAGGAGCTTCCAAACAAGTCATCAATAAACAGCCCAACCAAAGGACCTCTAAGACAACCCCTACCAACACTGACAGGGCAAGCCACTAGAATATAAACTGAGAATAAACCCCACCCCTTACTAGCACTGATGATGTTACCTTATTTGGGTAATGAAACATCTCCAAGAAAATCCTTGACCTCTTTGCATACCTTGCAGTAACATTACAACCTCTGTGAGTGGGGAGGGGTAGGAAAAGTAAAACTAGATTTGGATTGGCCAGAGGAAAATTCCAGAATCAAAACAGAACTTTTTGAATCTGCTGATGTACAGAAAATTCTTCACTAGAAGTTAGAGTTGGTTAGTTGGCTTCGTCATTATCCATAAAACTTATGGTTGTGTGTTTCTTTGATGAGGCACCAGCAACTGTGTTCCTCACTGGTTAACTGGAAAACAACTATCTTCCTTTCATTTTTTTCAGTAGCCATAAGGAACTTAACACTGTTTGTCCTCATGGCAGTATCAAACCAAATATTTTGTAGAACAGTAGTTCATTTATTTTAAGGTACCATACCATTTGAAATTGCAATTAGTATTAAAACAAGTGTCTGACACAAGAAATGGGAGGGGTATGAGTATAATTGCCAGAGGCCTGTTGCATCTTAATAGGGAATTAATACAAGCAAGGAAGACCTTCTTCAGGTTAAGGGAATCTCACCTATTTTCATGACCTGCCCAGTCATATTATTATGAGACCTTTTTGAAAGTTCTTGAATATGCATGAGATAATCATGGATATTTGATCTTAATTTTGCTTGAGGAATTAACTTTATGTTTTTATTCTGGCTGTACACCGCCCTGAGTCCTTCGGGAGGAGGGCGGTATATAAATTTAATAATAAATAAATAAATAAAATAAAACTCTAATATTCAAGTTGTAATGAACTCCGTCAGAGGAGCATCAGGCAGAATTCATTAAACTCTCCTGAAGAATGACACTGGAAGAAGTGGTGGAACTGCATTGTCTTCTCTAATACTTACGTTATGGTTGCTGTACATAAATATTAGAGAAAACAATGCAGTCGCACCACTTCTTCCCATGTCATTCTTCAGGAGAGTTTAATGAATTCTGCCTGATGCTCCCCTGATGAAGTTCATTACAACTTGAATGTAAACATACACACATACATACACAGATACTCTTATATGTATTTTTGTAGAGTAGATTTGTTGAGATGAGCTACAGGAATCAGTCATGTAAATCTGGGGCCATCAGGAATGCTTTGTTAGTCCCATATTGACGTGAATGGATGTGGGCAAGCTCGTTAAAAGATGATACAAAATCATGCTGTAAATTTTTTAGCACAATATAATAGAAAATGTCAAGAAATAGAAAATATAGATGCTAGGCATATTTACTATTTACTATCAGCATAATATGCCTAAAACTTATTATTCATAAAATAATAATTGCAACATTGACTAAGACATTTGCCAGGGTAGTCATATAGAAAAGAGGATGTTTTTGCCATTAACTGGCTTCTCTTTACTCTTTTTCATTTCTTTTTTACCTTCTCTTTACTCTTTTTCATTTATGTAAAATTGGTGAGGGGGCTGCAGATAACTTTTCTTAAATAATAAATAATAAAGTTATTATTTATTTAAATCTTAAGTAAAGTTTTAGTAGAGAAGGTATCAGCTCAGCAGTCAAACATTTCCTGTTTGCATTTCCAATGTCATCCTTGGAGAAAACTAGTTATCAAAGAGATGAACAAATTCCCTCTTTGGATTGTGATGATTTTACAAGAAGTACAAGTGAAGAATGGACAATTACAATAATGTTATATATCTATCTCACTTGAATATTCTCTATTTCATTGTTATCTGAAGCATAGTGTGAGTACTTGACATGAACTTGGAATTAGATAAAATTTGTTTCAGTTGTTTATAATTATATGTTTTCTCCTGTTTAGAGTGTCTCCAAAAATTGTGATGTTATCTAATTTTTAAAAGGGAGGAATTATTATTATTATTATCAATCTAATGCAGAAATACTTTTTCTTGACTATTGGAAGGGTACATTGTTTAATTCAAAGGTGTATCATTCAAAGGTTAATTAAGAAATTCTAAAAAAAGAACAGCTCCTCCATTCAGGTCAAGCTCTGTGAGGTTGACATGTTCAGGAAACAAGAGCTGCTCAGATTTGTGGAAAGACCTATATTGCTAATAGGGTAATACAGCAGAATTTTGAAAACCTAGCAAAGTAATGCCTATGGAGAATGTATACTTCATGTAAGTACAAGTTACATTAGAGATACCCTGACTCTCTTTCACACACTTTCCCCCTTTTCTAGCCCATTTGTTCCCCTAACTGTCTTGCTGCCTCTTCCATGTTACTAAGATTTGTTAGGCATTCCATCACAATCCCAGCTGCTCATATTCAGGTGATATCCTGTTTCCATTTATATAGATATATGAGGGAAATGTGAAATGCCTTACTCCTTTGAGAATAAGGAGAATTTTTTGGGGGGAAACGTGGTTATTAGTGCAGTTAAATATCATACATAGAAAGGAAACCTAAACTCATTCTCCTACCCAAAAGGATTTCTTAATAAGTTGTGAATTCATATTCTCTTGCCCCAATGATTGCAGTCCTCTCTGTTGCCCAGTAGCTGATTTGTGTGCCATCAAGGAAAGCTATCAGGAAAGACGAATAATTTCAGATAAGAATCTTTAGGAACTATTTATTTACAGTAAGCTCCTTTGCATTTTATTCTGAAATGTTGTTCTTGTTTCTTATTGTTTGCTAAGTGTTGGGCAAAAGGAATATAAACCAATTCTGCCAGCTGCCTGAATGATGAGTAAAATGGTTTGCTAGCTTTTTTCCCCTATTACCTGGATGTTAGGAATAATAATTATATACATTTAATATTGTAGGGCAAAATATTTATATGGTGTGTATTTTAATATGAAATGTTTAAAAATCAAAAAATTTTAAGGGTCTAGAATATATGTTTAAGTATTTTAAAGTGAATGGTAATGCATTTTTAAATAAACATAGCTTAATGTTGAAATGGAATATAAAGATTTATGAACACATATGTTTGAAATTAACATCAACTGAACCTAGAATGATAGCTTTCTACCCAAGGAAGTGTCAGGTACAAAAAAAACCCAGACAAAATGAAAGGAGAAATTCATTCCTGAAAGTTTAAGGCTTTTAAATAATCAAAACTAAAACTAGAGATAATGAAACAGCTTTTTTCAGTTTTAAATATTACAATAAAAATGAGTTCATAAATATGAACAATTCTGTAGTCTATGTAGAAATAGAAACAAAATAAAGTAATTGACCATTAATTAAAAATAGATTTTCATATCTTGCTAAGCTAATATGGTTTGTCTATTATACTATGAGGTGGGAATTCTGTTTCATAGATTAGCCTTGCATGTGAACCAGATCACTCAGCACATCTGAGAAATAAATGTTATTCAAAGGGATCTTCATTTTGATAATCAAATAAAGAATAGAATCATAACAGAGTTGACATTCTTACTCTACTAATAATATGGCTTTGCAATTTTTAATATAAAAGAAGCATAACCAATGTTGCCAAGTAAATGCCTAGAAGTCATGATTGCCCCCCTCCCTTTATTTTGAGAGATGGAACACATAACTTTGCTAAGTTTGCAAAAAAAAAAACCCAAACTTTTGTGTTCATGCCATTTCATGAATTTATCTCAGCCTTCAGTCTCATGAAAAGTAGTTGTGTTTTGTTAGAAGTAGGGAAAATACTTTCATAAAGTATTGATTTTGCAATTTTTGAAAAAGTATCCTTTCCCATCCTAAATGCTATGCAACTATGTGCAACTGTAAGCTCTGTGTACATAGTTTTTTCTGTGATCTCATTACTTTAGTAGCATATACAGATCCCACTTGAAAAAGAAGTCATTAGTCATTGCTAATGGCAGAGATGAGGAATCCAATATTTTTTGTACTTGAACTGCTTGGGCACTTCTGTGATTCTGGCTGCCAAAGGAAGGCATCAGTGTTTGTTTGGGTATGCACTTCAGAACTTCAGATGCTATACCCATTTCAGTGTCCGATTCTTTATTTGGCTGAGAACATACAGTTGTCCTCAGTTGGAAAGTTTTGATACCAACATGTAGTCTCAATCATTTTTTCTTAATTGTAGAAGCATTCAAATATTATAGTTTTGGCCTAGTTCCATTTCTAGAAAGCCTGATTTTAAAGGCTTTTGATTTTTACTCCGCAGTTTGTGGTAAAGAAGGTTATTACACAACAAGTTACTGCTTTTGCACAAGTCTTTATTACTTAAATTAAAGAGAAAAGTGCTAAGAGACTGTACAACATTAATATCCTTCCTATTGTTATGAAGAGATTTCTGTATTTTTTGTGACACAGAATTATGTAATATATATGTCATATTATAACATAATGTATTTGCATGCCAAAAATAAATTCAAGCATGTCTGTTGCTCAAGTGATATGTTCAGAGAAAAGGTTGATTTCAAAAGAGAGACACAAAGAAAGAGATTAAGAACTTTTTCTGTGGGCTCAGCTAGAGGTTGCAGAATCACTGTGCTAAAGTAACAGTTACATTCTGCAAATTACAAAATACAGTTAAACTAGAAGGGTCTATTAAAATGCTAGGACATTATAATCTCTTTACATTTACTGGCAGTTCACATTTTAGGAATCCAGTGAGAAATCTCAAACAACCATTAAGAGTCAAAAAGGATCCCATGAAATTGCAGTAGTGTAATTGTACAAGGCACGATGGCTCACCAGTTAAAGATGCTGAGCTTGTCAGCAGGAAAGCTGACAGTTCGCCTTTGAGATCTGAGGGCTGGACAGTGGGGTGAGGTCCCATTACTTGCTCCAGCTCCTGCCCACCTAGCAGTTTGAAAGCGTGCAAATGCCAATAGATTAATAGGTACCACTTTGGTGAGAAGATAACAGCATTCCATGCACCTCAGCGAATAGTCATGCTGACCGCTTGATCACAGAAATGTCTTCTGACAACAGTGGCTCCCTCAGATATGAGTGTCGCCCCCTAGAATCAAACATGATTGGACAGGGGAATCCTTTTCCTTTAACTGTAATCAGTTTTAAGGGGTATAAAAAAGACCTATCCTTATTTTTCTGGACAGATGTTAACATTTATCAAAGCAAGTTGGTAAGTCTTCAAAAAGAATTTTCAAGAAAATAAGAGATAAATAAGAATGTAATAAAGTATTGTGTCTCACGTATCCTGATTAGGTGTCACTGCACACTGCATTTGGGATAATAGAACAATAAGCAGGCTGGCAAGGTAAACCCTAGATTAGTGATCCTGGGCTGCACAGGAGGATGCCATAATCATGCCTGTAATAAACCAGTTTGGGGTCATGCTTGTGGCATACTCTTCCAAATGTGCCAAAACTGAGTACTAATAACTGTCCCTACCATTTCCAAAGAATGTTACACCTGGCATGGATAAAATTAAGGCTTGAGAAAACTTGCTTCTTCTCTATCTTATTGAAAATCATTATGTATGGACCTTGTTTAACCAAAGCCAGGGTGGGCGATGGAGATTAATATTTATTGATTCCTCTGGTTGTGATCACAGGATTTGGAAGGTTGCTTCTTGGAATGTAAGAATAGTAAATGATAAAACACCCAAATAAAAGGGAAAAATAGATGTGTGTTTCTATATCTTAAAAGAATATAGAAAGTAAAGAAGATGACCTTGATGGAAAGACAGAAGACCTGCAATGTTTATCTCCTTGTTGCCTTGGTAACAGAACTTCTCTGTCTCCATCAAGGGTATTTCTTTACTCTCTACAGAGAAAGTGCAATAGCTTTGAATGGAAGTGATGTAATTTTATGGACAGAATTTGCAGGCTTCACATGAAGAAAACAAAGCTGTAGGTTTTATTTATTTCATTAATTTTTTTATGGCAGCTATTCCAACAGACTCTGAACAGAATGCATAATTAAAACAATTTAAAATATAGACAAAACAAGACAGCCACAGTAAAACATGACATGGCAGCTTCCCTCCTCTACATTAAACCCAGGCCTGAGAACAAAGCCAGGTTTTATGGGATTTTCAGAACCCCAATGGAGTAGGCATCTTCCTTATCTCAGGGGGAGAGATGCCATTCAGAGACAGGAGCTTTGACCGAGAAGGCAATGCTTAATAGAAGGAATCTGGA
>JANHZT010002268.1:361788-375819 GCA_032468215.1 Stegonotus admiraltiensis | reverse complement strand
TCTAACTGTACACCGCCTTGAGTCCATTGGAGAACGGCGGTCTATAAATCGAATAAATAAATAAAAATAAATAAATATTGCTAAAACAAAAAAGGTTAGTCATCCCATGTTGATGTCACAATCCTCTGCTCTCCTTGTTCTCAGATTCTCAACCAAAAACAAGGCATTCGGTGTCAACCTATAGTGACATTGGAGGTATTTCTCTTGCTTGATTACATGTTTGTTCTTAACGGAGTAAGATCCTCTGTCAGCAACATTTAGAAGGGCATAATAAGCATTTGTCAAAGATGGTTTAGGTCTAGCAAATCTTGGCATAATGCAGGAATTTGGATGGCTTGACCCTCGAGGTCCCTTGCAGCAGACTCTCTGGGAATTGCTTGCCCTGTTACCCTGGTAGAGTTTGCATCTATCGATCTTCAGCATAATGTGTAAAGTTCATCTCGAGTGAATCGTGCAAAGAAAGCGATGTGCAAAGAGCGAGTAAGATTAAACCTGAATCTTGAGTTAGAAGGTAGCTGTTTGGACCAGTCTTTTGAATTCTTTGTACTGGTTTCCAAATTACAGATAACAAGTTGTATTTAATTGTTAATGCATTAAATATTTTTTTAAAAATCAGGACAAAGGCTCTCCCCCCCCCCCACGAAACTGGCTTGTGAATTGATATAATCTATTGCTTCCCAGCATATTTTCTTTGCATTTTTCCCCTACAGTAAATAGCGTAGATGGTGAAAGCACATTCTTTTTTATGTCAATAGATTTATGAGATAATGAAAACAAAAAATGACTGCAGAACTCACCAACATTAAGCTCAGCTGCTCTGCTTACCCTGAATTTGGATGAAAAGTGTAGTACAGTACTTCAATTTTTCCCCTTTTCAAGAGTGATCTCCTTCTCTTGATTTGTATCAATGTATAAAAAGAGGGGTTGTTTTTAAATCAGGAAGCACAACATTTCCATTTGGATACTATTTTGACCTGTGCTATCAAGAGTGCTGGAACCTACCTGATTTCCTGTCATGAATACTTATTGCCATAATGAATATGATGTGGTAAATATGTTCATTTCAGGTCAGGTGACCTTGTCTGGTTTATTTATGAATATTATTAACAGAAATGCTAGCTGTCAGGCATGTTCAATATGAATCGACATCAGTTCCCACTAAAAAAGGCCATAAAGACTTTTAAGCAAATCACTAACATCGTTAAATTTCACCATTACTTTTTGAAGCTCCATCAGTTTGTGAAAACAATTACTCTTGTCTCACTGCCTCCTCAAAATTTTCTTTTTTTGTAAGTGAATTACTCAATACCTGAGATCCTTTGAGATGGAAAAGTGATCTAAGGCCTAAAGGATGATTACCTACAATACTTCGGAGATCTTTATAATATTGAGAGGAGCTATGTACTCACTCTGACTTTGGGAAACCAAAATATCTAAGTGAACTATGAGCATTCGGGGAGGGGGGTGGGAGATGATAATGGAAAATAGAAGTGACTTTGCTGCTCTGTTATAATACTGGAGGAAATGTGGTCAAACTATACCGGTACTATTATTGCAGCAATGCAAAACTGAAATGTCATATAATGCTTTTAGTTACCTTTTTTTTATATAGAAATTGTGGGAAGTGAAACAAAGTGATTGTATTAAACCATCTACAGGCTTCTCTGCTTCTACACAAAATGTGTCTGCTGATTAAAGAGTGATTAGTGTGTGCGTTGGGGGGTGGGGTGGGGGAGGAATCTGCTTCCTGACTCGAGGTAAATTTGGATGGGAAAATCCAAGGCTGATGACTAGACTGGGAAATTGCCAAGTATGGTTTATTTATTTATTTTTTATTTTATTTTTTTAGATTTTTATACCGCCCTTCTCCAACAGGGCTCAGGACGGTGAACAGCCAAGATAAAAAGTTTGAGGGAACTTTTTATCTTTTTATCTTGGTGGGAACTTTGAGGGTTTGAGGGAAGATGGCATTCTCTCATCTCTCAAGCGCTAAACCCACCACAGACTGCTGTGTACAGTCTCCTCATAAAGAGCAACTGACTGGAGCAGTTGTGGGCAGTCTCAAGTTTTTTTCCTAATCCAGAGAGGAATTATGATTCACTCGCCAGCTCCGCTTGTAATGGCTTAAAATTTTCATCTATTGGTCTCTGAAAATCAGGTTTATCAGTTAGTTATTTAAGAGGAGATGCCTTTTTAAAAAAAGCTATGAGTTTTCCCCTTTGTTCTTTTTTAATAGCTTATTTCACAGGTTTGTTATTTTGGATGACAGAAAAGCAATAACACAATACATTCAAAAACTCAAGTATCCATTGTATAGGAAGTATTTTCTCTTCTGAGATTTTCAGAATTGAATCTGTAAAATTTCTAACCTAGAATTAATAAGTTGCAAGCCAAAAGACATATAGGGTAATGAAGAAATATGTTTTGCAGAGTATTAATTTCCCAAGTCCTTGACAGATGATGCAAAAATACAAATGTTTAACCAATTGAGTGTGTAATTTCTTCTCAGCTCAAAATAATAATAATAATATGAATTTCTCCTGTTTTAAGATGAATCAGAAAGCAAAAGAATGATGATTGGCTTTGCACTGGACAACATGTGTTACTTGGTTTTAAAATCAAGATCCTCTTGAACCAAACAGCATCAAGCATAATTGCTTTTTAGTTTCTTCTCACAACTGATGACAATGGCAGTTGAGGTGGTAATTCATAATACAGGGGGATAGGTTTACATTTCTAGCGAAGTTCATAGTATAGAAGGCCTTGATACATCTGTGGGCTTGGGGACCTTTTTAAACTTGAAAGCTGAACAGGATGTAGAGATGGTAAAATGAGATTCAAACACGTCTGTGCTTGGAGGGTAGGATGTTGTGTTTCCCCCCCCCTTTCCCTCCCTTCCTCCCTTCCCCCCCAACTTTGAAAAGATGAACCCTTTTTACAAACATAACTATCATGTTTTTAACCTCATAAACACAGTCATGTTTTAACAGAGGAAGTAACAATGGAGTAATGTGGTGAAAAGTTCCATGGGACATACCTTGGTTGAATTGGCCAGTGCTTGACCACTCATAAACAAAATCTGATGACTTGGCTTGCTTGAATTTACTTAAAGGAATATAATTGTATGTCAAAATTGCTTCATCTTTTGGAAGACAAGAAAAAAAAAGAATAGTATTAATTCATTGAAAGGAAAACATTTAACATGCTTGGGCCAATCATCAGCTCAAACTAATTTCTGGATACATAAACATCAGGCAGCTGGCAGAGCAATCACGAGTTGAAATCCAGCCTCACTGAAATGAAATGTTTGGGGAAAAGAATCACCACTGGGAGGTTGGAGTACTGGGCACTGCCTGCTGTTACCACCGCCTTCTCTGGGACTTCTCCCAAATTACTTGTCAATCTGCCATGTTCAGCGAGGAGCTGCCTCCTGACAGTAGAGCTCATTTACAGGCCTTAAAATTAATGAAGGTAGACAGAGCAGTTGCAAGAAAAATGCGCCTGGCTGAATGGACTAACTGGCACAAATAAAAAATTGCCCTTGGCAAATCGATTGAAATGAAAATGTTGATTACTGCTTTGATGATTCTTTGGGTTTTACTCAGAATTCAACCCAGTGAAAGGACCAATGTTGTTACTCAGACTCAAACCAAATATTTATGCTATGCTAAGTACTTCCATAATAAAGGAAGAATATCTTTGATTCATCAAAAAAATAGCCATCCTTATTCAAATCCATGTTCTTTATTATTGTACTACACTGGCTGAACCATAGACTCTAGTTGTCAGCCATATCATATCAGGTTCAAGATAGTGACCATCCTTTTCATACTGGTACTTCAATAACTCACGTAGTCAGAGGAGAAAAACTGGAATAAAGTTCTAGCACTGTTTGAAGGCAGCAGCTGTCTTACCAGAGTTGATGTTATGCCACATTTCCTGCATGCAGATGGCATGAAATGTAGAGTGTTCCTGACAACAGTATGACATCAGGTTGCCCCTGAGATGTATTTGAAGAGTTCTTTGGGGGTTGGGTCTTTCCAACATGCTTGGGATTCCCTAGTGGTCTCCTATTCAAGTATTGACTGTTGCCCCCTGCTTAAGCTTTCCAAGATAAGCCATACATTTATCCAGAGGATAAATGTATCATCGGCTGGACAAATAGGAATTTAAAATCCCTATTCAAAGTCAAAATATATTGACACTTTGAAACAAATATTCAACAATTCAGTAATACAACTATAAGCATTTCAAAGCTGCTACACTCTTTGTAGAAGAATTATGTACAGGGTGAGTAAAAAAATACAAGAGTTAGGAATAACTTGAACTTTCTGTTTTTCATTACATGTCATTTTGTCCTTAAGAGAAAAATACGTATTTCTGAATTCTTTAATTTTCTAATACGAAAATACACACATGCTATATTAGATATGCTATACAGTGTTTCTGAATGGTGTGGAAAGACTCAAATTGTAAAACTTCTGCACCAGTGTGATTTAACTCTGTTCCTCTTCTCCTTTTACTACATGATATTGAATCCACATAACAGGCCTCTAGTTATGGTCGTATAGCTGCATTGTAACGATCACATTATTTATGGCTGCATTTCTTTCCTGGCTAGACTTTGACCAAAAGAGATCACCTAAAGGAATTACTTGATCCTCTCAGAAACAGGTGGTAGAAATTACAGTCAATCAAGTTAGGCCACTAAATGAAATTTCCTCATGGGCAATTTGGCCATTGGAGCGATATAACTTTGGAAGCTGAAAACGAACAGGCCTCTTTTTATATAGTTAGAGTCGCAGTAGGAGAATTGTCTGGTATGGCTCATATTATCTTATGAATAGACACACTGATGGATGATAACCTTCTCAAATCTCCTGGTGCTGCATATATCAATACATTACAGCCTTTGAAAACCTTACCATCTCACTTTATATATTCTTCAGAATCGTTTGGTGTAGTAAAGGTAGTGTAGTTTTCTCCCAGTTGAGCCTCTTTATATGCATGTGTTCAACTGGACACTTCTTGAACTATGCAGAAAATCTATTTTTGTATTACTGTGAATTTCTGTGGACTCTTGATTCTGAATTACCGTGGAGCACTAATATTAATGATCCATCCAGCAAAATAGATAAAATGTGAGTTTTGTCTACTTAGAAGTACACCCTACTGAGTTTAAAAGGGCTTAGTTCCTTTAATCCTTTCTAAGCAGAGGAACTCTAAAACAGCAGATTTAAGTCTCACTGTATTCATAGTGTCTAACTAATCAGCTTGTTAACCACTGCTTACTTAAAATGGATTGAGTTTCAGATCGCTATCTCTGCAAGAAGTAGGGAATTGTTACTCATTGCTTTCAGCTGCATTAATAAATATTTGCAAAGGTGGTTCAAAAGGTGGAACCCAAATATATGTTCATAGGATTCTGCTCAGCAGAGTTCACAAAGGTTTTGTGGCTTTGAAGAAAATAGAACAGTTAGTTTTATTACAGCTGTTAAAAATCTGAAATGGATGATGAAGCAGAATAAACAGGCTGCATCTCCTTCCTCCTACTTAATTACCTTTCTATCTATTGTTCTCCTCTGGAGAAAACATTTATTTTGTTTGAGTTTGAGCAGTCCTTCCATTTGTAGCAGAAAACGCACGTAACTCCTCTACACCAAAAGCAAAAGACCTTGACAAGAACAAGGTGTTTTTCTCCAGAATCTCTATTCTTTTATCTGCTGTTTTCCCAAGTTTTCTTCTAAATTGTCTATAGCAGGGGTGTCAAACTCACGACCCGCGGGCTGGATGTGTCATGTGCTGGCCAGGCCCAACCCCGTTTTAGCGAAGGGGGGAAAAGTCACGATGCGTCACATGACAAAAACGTGATGCCATGAGTTTGACACCCTTGGTCTACAGCATAATATGAGTACATAGCATTGCATGTATGTACAGTATGAGCCCGAGTACCAATATGCAGGGATAACGAACGGATTTAGTCAGTTGATTTCAAATAGTTGTTTTTTTCAAATTTATATGGTAAATTGGCAGTGCTTGGTAAAAAAAATCACGCTCAAATTAAGTGAGCATATTTCTGAAACTCACTTAAATTATTTTGAATTAAAAATAATCTGTGGGTTTACAGTGTTCTCTTTTTCAGTGGTATAAGAGTAACTTTTAACAATCAATGGGTATAATTTAAAGTCTGGTTCAGAGTCCCCTGGCCAAATTATCTTAATCTCTCTTCAGACTGTGACTGCAGTAGCCTTCGGCTAGAGATAAAAGGCATCTATAATTTTTTTCTCCCTTTCACTATGTTAAGCTGGAGAAGCAAATACAGCTCCCATGCCACTTGCCCTAAAACAAGGAGACTAACTGCTCTCCTACCTTTTCTTTACTCTGTTGCCTACAGTGTAGGCAATTCGATTTTTCTCAATTCATGCTGTACCTGAAACTTCTTGCGTCATAATGTCAAAACAGCAGAGTACTTTTGAAACAAACTTTTTTTTTCTTTGATATGCTGCTGGTATGATCTACAAACTGGAAGGCTAAAGTTATAATCGTAACTTCACTGGTTTTCAAAAACTATTCTGGTGTAGCATTATACCTGCCCTTGAATTTTATTTTGTCATGCTCCAACCAAACTCAAACTCATTTGTGTTCTTTATCTGAGAAAGCATGATTTCTCTGCGAAGCATGATAGGCTTCCAAAAGTAGAAAAAAATCAGTTTCAAATATGGGGAATTCTTACGCCATGCATGGTAATCTTTGAAGATATTCAGATTCCAGTTGTATTAAGGGCACTAACTCATCCATCATCATGAATGGATCAAACCTTCTTAAGCTGATCATTGTTAGATTTTTATTTGATCTTTGCTTGAGTTTTGAATTGGTCAAATGCAGGGCGTTACTAATTTTCCCCATTATTTATTTTTTCCCATTTATTGGCCGTATTAACAAGAATAAATGCTAACATTGGAGTATGTATTATTTTATTGAGATTGTTACTTTCAACTTTCCATTTTTTAAAGTATATTTGGCACCAAAAGAGGACTACTAGATAAATCATTTAAATATATTACATGGGAGAAGATTTACACTGTAATCCTTATTGCTTATCCTGTGTATTTGGAACTCTTCTGTGTACAATGTGAAATAGTTCCTGTAAGAATTCTAGTAATCATAATTAACATTTGAAGGACACCAGGTTGAAGAATGATTGTAGACTGCAATGTTAACCACAACAGCACAGATACTGTTATAGTTTTCTATAGGGTTGAATTATAATAGATTTTTGAACAGTTATTTCACATGTATTGGAAACCTATGGACCTTTTAAAGAAATAATTGATGCTCTGTACTCATTGTTGGAGATGTGCTGCTCAAAATGCAAAATTGCTTTAACACAATGTCCAGAGTCTCTAACTAAAAAGTAGTCTTATTTGACTAAAGCTTTTTTCCTAGTGCCATCATGGACACATCTATGTAGGGTTCTTTTTTTTGAGAGAGAGAGAGAAAAGTGGTTTCCACTACTTTTCCCGGAATATTGCAAGTTTAGATTAAACTTACAATATTTCATGTTGCAAGTTTAATCTATATTCTTGGTACTTCTTGGTAGTCTGCCATCAAAGTCACCAGCTCTGGCCCTGCTACTTTTTTTTCAAGATCAAACAAGGCTGGTCAGCTGCTAACCAGAAGTTTTTTATTATTATTATTAACTTGATTCTGAAATATTTCTGTTTTCATGCTTAGCTTTAAAATTATATATGAATGGTTGAAAACTAGGAGGAGTAGAATGGAAATATACATCACATATTTTTACAGTTTCAAAAAAGTGCATACTGCAACATTGGAAGGAAACTCAATTTCTACCAGTTACACAATAGTCAGAAAAGGTCACTTTTCTAAATCTCAGCAGCAAGTATTTTACTACTAAGTCCATCTGGAGGACTACTTAGAAAATTGGACTGTATATTTCCTTTCCCCCCATTTTTAAGTTCACTTAAATGTTAATGATTTTATTTTATAACATTATGTGAATATATATGTAAGATGAGCTTGGTTTAATAAATAAGACCTTTATGATTTTGTAACTTTGATTTTTTTTCTTATACATAGAATAAACAGGAGATTAAAAGCTACCCATTTCCTGATTCCCTGGATATTTCAAAGAAATTCAGAGATTGAGTGAAATGGAACCTAATCTCATCTATAGTGTTATGAAATGTACAATCATCTTGCAAACAACAGTTATCTGCAGTGCTTCCTTCCTCTCAATTATCCTTTAAATGAGGGCTCCATATGAGGTTTTGCACTCCTTTGTTGTCCTACTATCAGCACTTTGTAAGAGAGAAATGCCATGTTACAATGATTATATGCAAGTGCTTGTAGATTTGTCATGTTATATTGAATTATTGGTAGGAATCGGTATAATACAACAGTATTAGATGTTTGTCCATTGACAACAAAACTTTACAACTTAATATTGTTTAGGTTCTCAGAGACGGAGACTCATTCCAGCTTTGTCGCTTGACACTACATCTCCTATAAGGAAGCCTACCAGTCCAGCCATACGCTGGGTAGATGGACCTCTGCGAAGTGCCCAGAGAGGGATGGGAGAGCCCTTTGAAATCAAAGTCTATGAAATTGATGATGTGGAACGGCTCCAGCGACGGCGCATGGGGGATAACAATGTGAGGCTATGCTAATATTTTTTTAATAAGCACAGATATTGGTTTTAGATTATATTTATATTTATTTCTAGATGCTTTCAGTTAAATTTGCAAAACACTCTTTAAATATATCCAGTGAAGTACTGTAGGCATGATCCTAAATTCAAATAGAACCCACAATATTCAATAAAAACAAGTCCTAAAAGAGATCTGGGAATTCTGCTAAGAACAATAACATTTTCTGCAGTTTGGCGGTTCGAATCCCTAGTACAGGTCTCCTGCATGAACAGGGGGTTGGACTAGATGACCTCCAAGATCCCTTCCAACTCTGTTACCGTTTGGCCATATGTGAAGCTTTCTGGAAATGGTGTGGATATTTATTTATATGTATGTAACCTTTGCAGTCAAATCCAGTCAGAAAATACCAAAGATCCCTCTTACAAGAAACATTTTTAAAAAAATAAATCGTGGTATGCTGCAAGAAATAATGACTTTTGACTTTGCCTCAATAACTATACAGGTAGCCCTCAATTTATGATCATGATTGGAACTGGAGCTTCTGTCACTTAAGTGATGTGATTGTTATATTTATGACTTTTTAGTAATTAAGTGAATCCAGCTTCCCCCATTGATTTTAATTGTTGGAAAGGTCACAAATGGCAATCAAAAGACTCCAGGACACTGCAACTATTTTAAATACATGCTGGTTGCCAAGAGCCCAAATTTTAATCATGCGACCATGGGGATGCTGCAGTGAGAACCAGTCATAAGTTACTTTTTTCAGGGCCATCATAACTTTGAAGAGTTGTTAAATGAATGCTCGTAAGTCAAGGACTACCTATACTCACTCCTTCCTTTGATCCACAAGCCCATGCTCACTTCTATAAACACAAAGAAACAGTCTCCACAGACTCAGATTTACATTCATCAGAATAAGAGTCCACGGAGTTTCTGTCTTCAATTAAAGTCTTGCTAAGGAAGAATGCATTGTGTCTGTGTTGAAGGAAACCCCGATTCAAAAGCTTTCAGTATATACCATCCCTTTTAGACTACATATGTCTCTGAAGAATGCCAACTAAGTAATGCAAATTGAAGGATAAGGGTTTTGTTTTCCAATTCTTAAAACCAAAGATGGCAATGCACCTATCTTCTTCTTCTTCTTGTGCCTTGTCTGTCATTGGATGTTGGCGATCATGTTAGCAATCTTATTTTTGTCAACTGCCATATGAAAAAGAGCTGCTGAGTTTTGTCCAAACCAGTCCCTTAGGTTTTGAAGCCATGATGTTTTTCTTCTGCCTGGGCCTCGTTTGCCTTCAATTTTTCCCTGGAGGATTAAGTGAAGGATGCTGTATTTTTCTGGGTGTCGCATCACATGTCCAAAATACTCTAACTTTTGCTTTTTAATGGCTTTGATTATTATTATGTCTCTGAAGAATACCAACTAAGTAATGTAAATTGAAGGATTTTGTTTTCTAATTCTTAAAACCAAAGATGGCAATGCATTAATAACATTTCAAAATCTATAGTGGATGGTATGGCGACACATCCTTAGTCCTGATCACTTGTCAAAGATAATGAATGGAAGGCTGTTATTTATGGGGAGTAGTCCGGAAAGACCATTTTTTGCTCTAGTGATTCACTCCTAGTTTCAGCTCCATTCAGGTTAAAGGAAATTAAGTGTTTTCCCCTGTAATTTGCTCTTGCAAATGCTCCCTCCCCAGGAACTATGGCAATGAGAGTAATACATTTCGTCTTAACTTCTGCTTTCACTCTTGGAATTGTAACCTTAATAATGAACTTCTTCTTTGCTTTAGGATGTGAAATAAAAATGAGAATAAAATAAAATTTAATTTTTTTAAAAAATCCATTTGGGAGGAAATTTAGATTTAATGTGGTATCAGCTCCAATAACATTATTATTCACCATCCCTTAAATGTCCAAGGTTTATTTGTGTAACTGTTCCCCCATGATTTAACTTAATTAAAGTTAAGTTCTGATTCCCTCCAAATGAGAAATAATTGTACTGGAGAAATGTTTTTGTCTCATCTTTACTCTTTCCTTTTTTCTTTCTTCTCATATATCTTACTGGGTAGGAGGTGATTTGCTACAACGCTAAGCTAAAAATCTTGGAGCATCGGCAGCAGCGAATTGCAGAGGTCAAGGCCAAGTACGAGTGGTTAATGAGAGAGCTGGAAGTAACCAAACAGTATCTGATGCTGGATCCCAATAAATGGCACAGTGAATGTAAGATTTTATGCCTCCTCGGTTAATTCATTGCCAAGACATTTTACTGGAATTTCAGCTTAGCCACTACTCTTTTTAAAGCAAGTAAAATTTCAATCTTGAAATTATATTTGACCTCAAGCAGGTTTGGATTGTCTGTGATTCTATTACGGTTCCCACATAATTTCCATTAAACTGTGACATTGGAAGCAAGTGGGCGTATTTGTTCAAAAGCTGAATCAGAGAAGTGAGAAATATTGCCATCACCAGATTAACACATAGGCGTCTCAGTCCACAGATTCTGAAAATGAGGTTTCTTTTCCTCTTCTGCCCTCAGTTCACGCGGACATAGAAGTTATATAATAAGTCTGGTCTCCCGCTATTACATAATATTATAAGGCAAATTTAACCATTGCTCAAAATGTGTTATTAATCAGAAAGGAATCTGATTCGTTATATATAGTCAGGAAAGAATAGAGATCATAGAGTTGGAAAGGCTACTTCAGCTATTGAGTTCAACCCCTTGCTTAGCTTAGGAAAGTGAATGTTAGCATTCTTGACAGATAAGTATCTTACCTCTGCATGAATGTAACTATGAAAGGGAAATATGGAACCTTTCCAAGTAATTGGTTCCACTCTAAACTGCTTTTATTTGTGAGGGTTGGGTTTTTTTTGTTTTGAGTTGGAAGCTGCCTTCCAATAACTTAAATCTATTTATTTATATTCTACATTCTGGAATAAGTGTGCTATTATACTGAGCATTTTCAGTCTTCATAGAACTTAGTTTCGAGTCCCCTTATCATCTTCATAGTCTTTTTCAGAAGTTTTTCCAAATCTTTCCTGAAGTGTAATAGTGTAACAACTAAAATTAGGCATAGTACTTCAAGCAAAATTGAAGCAAAATAAAGAGGAACAATTACATTTTAAATTTAACAAATAAATAAATAATTTTTTTCCTAAAATTTGAAAACTGTATATCCATTGGTGAATCCTAAAATAATTGTTGTTCAGTCGCTAAGTCATGTATGACTTACATCCCCATGAACTACAGAAAGCCAGGACCACAGAATGCCACTATCTCCCAAATTTATGTTCATTGAATTAGAATAGAATAGAGCTGGAAGGGATCTTTGAGGTCTTCTAGTCCAGCCCCCTGCTCAAGCAGAAGAACCTATACGATTTCAGACAAGTGACTGTCTAGTCTCTTCTTAAAAACCTCCAGTGATAGAGAGCCCACCATTTCTAAATGCGAGCTGTTCCACTGGTTAATTGTCCTCACTGTTAGAAAGTTTCTCCTTAATTCCAGATTGCTTCTCTCTTTGATTAGTTTTCAGCCATTGTTTCTTGTACTGCTCTCCGGTGCTTTGGAAAATAATTTGACCTCCTCTTCTTTGTGGCAGTCCCTCATTGTGTCAATGACATTATCTAAATCACATTTACATTTACATTTGGATTTTTTGCATCCAGAACTTACCATTAACTAATATTCAGTTGATAATCAGCTATTATTCAAAGATATTTTTCAAAAATATTACCAATGTGTTGGTGGTGGTGGTGGTGGTGGTGATGAATGATGATGATGATGGTGGCACCACCCAACTCTCAGGCTCTGAACACTTCACAATATAGCAAATAAAGCAAGGCAGCATAGCAAATATAACAACATAGCAAAGCAGGATAAAAATAAAATAGCAAAATACAAATGAATGCACAAGATGGAAATGCAGCCACTCATGAGAAAACCATATTTGGAATCAATCTAGAAGGCACTCCAGTCACTTTCCAGAATGTCAACAGTATGGGAGCTACCCTGATCTTGCAGAGACTATATTCCAAAGTTCCAGAAGGAGAAGGCATGTTTCCTGGGTCCTAAAATATGACACTGTTTAATAAAAGGCACCTGGAGCATGTCAATACTGTTGACCCACATTGACTAGGCAAAAGCAATAGAAAGTAGGCAGTCCCTCAAATAACCCATCCCTGTGCCACATAGGACTTTATGGGAAATAACCAGGACTGTGAATCTTACCTAGAATTATACTGGCAACCAAATGTAGCTCAGTCCCTGCACTTTGGACCATTGAAAGCTTTCAAGTGATTTTCAAGTGTAGCTCCATGTGCAGCACATTACAGTAGTTGAGCTGTGAGATGACTAGGGCATGAGTGACTGCGGTGGTGAGCTGCAACTTTTTTAACAACCGGTTCTCTGCCCTAATGGCTGGATGGATGGGCATGGCCAACTCAGTGTCACTTATGTTGAGGGGCACTTCTCCTCATCTGCCTTCTCATGATGGTGGGGATGCTGCAACAGTCGTAAGTGTGAAAAAAGGTCATAAGTCACTTTTTTCAGTGGCCTTGTAACTTTGAATGGTCGCTAAATGAACTGTTTTAGGTCAAGGATTACCTGTACAAAAATACAAAAAGCTTCTTTGCTTGCAAAAAGCTGCCCTAAATACCAGTCATTAGATTAGAAATGGGGGGATACACACTGAAGATCAATAAGTCACAGCCATCATGAAAACCTAAATCATTCTGTCTGTATACCTTCCTTTTCCTCAGCAATACCTGCAACCCAGAGTTACAAATCAGGCAGGTTGCCACAGCACATTGAGGAATTAAAATAGTTACAATACAAGGATAACTATCAGCAGCCAAGTTACTCTTGCTCATAAAGTGAAACCCTGTAGCAGAGAGGTCATTTAAGCTCTCCAGAAAGTGGGTGGGCATATTTGGGCTACAAAATGCGGAGCTAAAGAGACAGATTAACAAATTAACATATTGAGTGAGGGCTAATCCCATTCTGCCTTTGTTCAGACCTTGCTGCAGGAAATTTTTGGCTATGAATATAGCTATCAATCTCTTTATCTCTTAAGTGCTGACATCTTCTGTGGGTTATTAAGGAAGTTGGGGGCTGCTTTCTCCCTCTAAGAAAACATGTTTCTCCATTTGTCATTCAGGGAAATATATTATTCTTTTTTAATATTTCTCAAAATATTTCATTCTTCTAGGAGTGGGGTGGGTGCTAACTTTCTACAATTGGTGCCATATTACTATGCCATATTATCATGAGAGAAAACAAACAAATTGGAAGGAGGATCCACTTATTATCAGTGAGCAATCATGTGCCTTGCCCATTCCAAAGCAATGCAAGAGA
>JANHZT010002268.1:338650-356347 GCA_032468215.1 Stegonotus admiraltiensis | reverse complement strand
ACATTAGCACCGAGAGAGAGAGAGGGGGGGGGAGTGTAAAAATAACTGGACGGTCAAAAATAACAGTGTAATTCATGTGTTTGAGTTGGCACAGCTATTCACAAGCATTAGAAGTTAACCAACAAAGCTCATCACAAACCCATCAATAAAACCTTTTATTTGAATAAACTGTTATTTATGCTGCATTTAATAGAAACTATACTTAAAAACATGTTTATGCTTCAGATTATAAAATCAAGCTAGTATATTTGTTTCATGTTATATTTCAAAAGAGATGGCATCCATAAATTGATGAGAAAATAATTTGAATATTGCTAAATTAAGATTCATTCCAGGCCTCCAGTTTTAATGGATGGCCGTGTATCTAAAAACTTTTGGGATTGAAACAAAACATGAATCAGGGGTTTTTATCATCCATCTTCTTATCTCCTGCCCCACTATTAGCCTATGTGAGGATAAGACTATAACATCACAGATGTCTTGCCATTAATATGTGAAAACACAATGCTTTCATTGTGTGTATCATTTCTAATGGAACATGGACATATAACTGGCATCTAAAATGGCATCTGTTGCCTTTATTATTGTCCTAGCCAAAATATAAACCATTCATCAAATAGACGAGATAGCAAGTCATTACCACACATGAAGTTTCAACTTATATTATCTGTTTACTTCACATGGCATTCTATAATCCCAAAAAATTCTGACTGGTTTTTGGCTCATACAAGGATTTCAGAATATTAATTGGTCCATTATACTGAGTAACTAAATTCCATGTTCAACATCTGCTTAACATTTATGAAATTCCTATTCTGTGTGTGTCTTTTTTTTCCTTTTCTTTTTATCAGATAATCATACAATGGTTTGAGTGATCATTCTAAATTAGTTTCAGATTTTTTGTTCCATTGCAAAGCAGTTGTCTCAAACCAAGTAAACAACTGTTGTAGGTTTCTCAAAGGATGTTGCTATCCAGAATCGATATTATTGGGAAATAGTAATTCATTTGCGTATATTATACACCATCTGTTGGAAATTATATTCAAATTTAGTTTTCAGTTTGATCAAAGTCCGATATAGTGCAAAAAAATTGTTGAGTTAGACTAAAAGCAATGATGGATCAGAGCACGGATCTATGAAGTCTACTGTTACGATGGCACCACAAGAACATGAAGGAAATATCCATTAACAGGGGTGATAATGTAGATGCATGAAAACTAACCATTGATAAGTTTGTCCTCCAAGAATTTATCCAACCATCTAAGTTCACCAGCACTAAATTCCAAAATTGAGACACACTATACAAAGTAATAATTCCTTAGTCCTGAAGGGTTTTTTTTAAAAAAATACAATATTTTCAGATGGAAATGCTAAGTGATACTCATTTAAATTAACCTTTCAAGTTTCCTTAAGGGAAGATAAATGTATTCTATAAAACTTTGAGTGGTCCTACTCATAGAGCATTTATTATAAAACGATGGTAATAAAAATGGTGCTTAAAAGCAGTTTCAGCAATATCTATATTACATATACTCTCTATATGGACTTAGTTACCTTATATATTGTATAATATATGTGTGAATGGATATATGAATAAAACAATTACCTGGAGATTTTGCGCATATATAGATACTACTTTTTCTACATTTTAATTAATCCCCAATTTTCCCTGCTGAAACTGCTATCTGACATCCATCATCTATTTGACGTTATGAAGGACATAATTTATTTGTGAACTCAGGATGTTCTTGCTTTATAGACTTGCTTGTATTTTATAATTTATTTACCCATCATGATTGGAAATGCTTATCTAAGTACTATGCATTAATGTGTACTTTTGCTGAGTCCATTGCGTTCTGTCTGTGGCAATGTTCTTTTTCATAGTGAGTGATACAATAAAGTCACGTAAGGTTGGAAAGTGTCTTTTGCCTTGGGCAAAATGCTTCTACTGAGTCAGTCATGAAAAGCTCCACTACAAGACAGTCACACAATTCAGTATTGTCCTAAAACAGATCAGCTTTATTGGACCAGAAAGAAACACTGCAAGCAGTAGGACAAGAGTGGAAAAGAAACAGAAAAAGACATCATCTGCAAGCATATTGATGGAATATGTCAAGCCTTTTACCATTAAAACGTAAAGTTTACTGTTTGCTGACTTACAAAGGCACTTACCTTTTGTGGTATATGAGATGTGAAATACGCTGTCATGTTTAAAAGATATATATGTATAGTGGCATTAAATGTTTACTTTTATATTACCCAACCTAATTTCCACCAAGTCTTGGCTTCAGTGGAAAAATGCCATTTTTTTTTCCTTCCTAATTTCTGGAGTAAAATTTTGTCAGCACAAACTACAATGTTGTTTTGTTGAGAAAATAGGCATGTGAGAAAGCACTAACTTCACCAATATGATTTTGCCAGAAGACAGTCTAGTTTAAATGACTTCCTGGGTCAATAAGATGAAATCACTGGATATATAAAGGGCTTAAGATTTATTAGAACAGTTTGACTAGAACTAGTACAGTTTGCTTGCTTGCTGATATCAATGGGAGTGCTCTAATAAAGTGATAGTCATATCTTTACAATTTACCTTCTCATCTGCCAAGCTCATTGGCGCAACCAATGTTTAATAAATGTTGATAGTGATGCTTAACCAGAAAGCAGATACAGCATATTTATTATTTTCTCTCTGAACTGTAGACATCGAGTGTCCATTTTCTGTAGCTTGTTCTTAAAATGAATAATTGTCTGACTTCATAACTGACTTTAGTGGAATTATAGACATGAGCTGTTGGTATGTATTAGTTCCTTTCATTCCTTACAAAGCATACACCATTGATTGATGAAATATTCTTGGTTTAATTCAACCCTTACCTTTCCCCAACGATCTCTGAAGATACTGTTTTCCAAAATCTATACAATTGCAGGAAGGTCAAGCAATGTGTAGAAAGTGAAACAAAAGGAACATAGAAAAGCAAAATGTGAACATGTCAAGAACAAATAAAACAACTACCAATGAGGAGCCTGGTTGGGCAGCAGACTAATGCTACTGTTAAAAGTAGCATTTAGCTTCCAGCTACCTGCAATTACTGCGAGTTCAGTTCTCACCAGGCTCAAGGTTGACTCAGCCTTCCATCCTTTTAAGGTAGGTAAAATGAGGACCCGATTTGTGGGGGCAATAAGCTGACTTTGTATAAAAAAGAACACCGCTCAGGGGGCCCCGAAAGCCCTACTAAGCAGGTATATACAAAAGTATGAAGGCTATTGCTTAATGCATTGTAAGCCACCCTGAGTCTCCAGAGAAGGGCAG
This sequence comes from Stegonotus admiraltiensis, assembly GCA_032468215.1. NCBI lineage: Eukaryota > Metazoa > Chordata > Lepidosauria > Squamata > Colubridae > Stegonotus > Stegonotus admiraltiensis. Next base: position 353,037 of record JANHZT010002268.1, on the reverse strand, counting down.
CATATAAATCAAACTAATAAAAAATAAATGAATAGCAACTAAGCAATCAGCTCTTAACCACCCCAGAGTCTGGAATGTAATCAATTCTGAAAATATTGCCAGATTTAAGGCCGGGGGGGAATATTTCTAATATGGAAGTTGTTGGCAGGAAGACTGCTGCTTGCTTTAACCAAGTAGGGTCAGATGAAACCAAGTTCTCAAATAATGTAGCCTCAAGTACAGGGCTGTCAAACTCCCGGTCTGCAGGCCGGATGAGTCGTGCTGGCCACGCCCCTGCCCGGTTTAGCAAAGGAGAAAGTCCTGATACGTCATGTGATGCCGCCATGACAATGTGTGTTTGACACCCCTGCTCAAGTAGGTCTTTTAAATACTAAAAATACTGCTTTCCTAGCTGAAATTTTCAACAAACTTCAAAGGCAGACCTAAACCGAGACCACAATAATAGACATAGACTGGAGATGATCTAGGTAAGTATCACAATAGCTGGATCATAGAAATGAACTCTAGAGTATGATTTTTGAGTTAATAAAAGGCCCTGTTAGCAGCTATTATTTAGGATACAGGACAACTCCTAAACTGGACACTCAATAGAGCAGCAAATGCAGCTAAGTCCAGAGCAAAATCATTGTCCACAGATGGTTGGTCTCCCTCTAAGTAGAGCTTTTGTAGTTTATTACTACAAGCTGTTCATTACTGAATCGAGGTGATTTTTAAATAGACCTAACTAGGTTTCCTCCAGACTTAGTGGGAATACAACTCATTGTTTTTATGATAATGGAAAAGGCAATGCAAAGTTCCCGCCTTAAGTAGAGAAAAAAGTATCAGAAATCTGCAAGGAAATGATGACACATTAATCTTTTGACAGCTTGCCCAGTGATTATGCATTATGCTGTATTATGATTTAGAATGCATTATGAAATAGGCCACAGACTTATGATTACCTCAGCACAGTTTTCATGGCATCAACTGTCACTAAAGAGATTCAATCCCCACCCAGATGAAAAACACAATAGCAGGTGATGGAATCAGTTCAAAGATTGCCAGCATCAGGCAATTTAATAGGCAACCAGTCCTTAATTTTCTTGGCTTGACTCTTTCAGTGGGAGAGGAAGCAAGACTGGGGCAAAATTAAGCTGGATAAGGATCTAGGCAAAAATGATAAAATATCTTTTGTCCTGCAATAAAACAGATTAAATACTTTGCCTTAATTAGGCCATTTTATTTTTTATTCATTGCTAATCCAAAGAAATCTTCAGAATTTTCTTCATTGTATTTCTTTAATCCACTCCAAAATGGATAAGGTATTAAGCAATCCATCTCATTATCCACTAACTTCCTTTTTAAATGCTGTTCATTTTATTCTAATATGCTCAGCACCTTCACCGCAGCTTGCAAGAGATTGCATCTGAGAGTAAAATGTTTAATCTCTCTTCTATCAAAACCTAATACTGAAATTCCTGGAGCTGCTCTTATTACTACAATAATCTAGTTATTTCCATGAGAGAAATAAAAATACAGATATGCATTTAAGGAAATACGTACAGTATATTTTGATTACCATGGACACTAAAAAGAATTTGAAATTCTAAAGGCTCAAGGTGATTAATGAAAATAAAATAAAAATAATATAAAGTCATAATAAAGTAAAATAGAATAAAAATTTGGTTGTAACAGTGGTAGTCACTTTACTTCAATTTTCCCCTATCACAGGTCTCCTAGCATCCTGGATAGTAGTAAGGTGAATTGCAGGCCAACACGCCTATCAAAGGCCTCCAGAGTTGTAGTACAGCTGCTACCTCTCATCAGCCAAAATAACATATTTTGTAAATTACACTCCTAGCAAAAGAGCATGGAGAATTACCACAGTGTTGGCTGTTTTTGTCATGTTTTCAAGGTTAAACACAACCATTTTAAACAAAGAGAATGCCAGAGTGAAGGATCCTGCCTTGTGGTAAATTATTATTTACTTCTGAAAGGAAGGGCTGAATTTGGTCCCAGGTTTGTCATTCAAAGGCTAAACAGCTTTAAAAATTCTCAGGGATGTTGTTTAAATAATATTTGAAAATAAGGATCATGGTGAGAGTTATCAGAAGGCACCTCACCCTTGTGATCCTTTGTGCCCGTTTGTTTTTTATGGTTTTGGTTTATAAGCTTTAAACAAAGAGCCCGTAAAACTCAGTTGCTAATCCCAGTGTTTCAAACCAGCACTACGATTACCTTCCAGGAAAATATAAGATAGCAAAAGTGGAATGGATATGATTTAAAGCTGGGTTAAGAAACATAATTGGTCAAAAATGAAATTAAAATCCTGGCCTATGAAGCAAGACTAATTTATATGGGCTAAATTGTCTTTTTAAGAAATTCATGTCCTTCAAACTGAAGTGTTCATGTAATTTCTTTCACTCCTCAGAGGACTCTTAAGTCTGAATCTGAAAAGGATTCAGAAAGCGGATGCTTTACTAGTTCATTTCTATTTCTGCTGGCCCAAAACAGCATCCCTATACCTCTACTGTTGTCATTTGTTGCTTTTGCCAGACCAGACTATATATGAGGAAGACTATGGCAAGAGGCTCTGAAAAAACATTATCTCTGTCTGCCTGACACTGTCTTGCCACAAAGTTTAGAAAAATCTATCATGTTTCTTATCTCATATCTTTATTTCAGTTTCTCCACTTTTCAGGAGCACTTCTTCAATTGAGGCACTGCTGATCTTTTTTTAATGTTCATTTTAATATTTTTGTTTTTTATCAGTCCGAACTGCCATTTCCTCCCATTCTATTTTCCTGATATTTTAGACTTTAGTCCACCAAATCCTGGAAGCAAAGTGCAGCACAAACTCTAAAGCAGAAAAATAAGACAGGCAATATTTATTTCCAGAAACTAAAAAAAAAGAAAAGTGGCTTTGGGCAGGTCAAGATGTCAGCCACAACAGATTAAATGAAGCCCACCCCACTGCATATGAATAAAGGATCAGGGTTTTATTGCCCCGTGATAGCAGTCATCTTGACTTTAATACACACACACACAGCCAAAACAGGGTGAAAAGAAAATGGTGACGTGCCATCACCAAATTCAAAATAATTGCTCACAATATTTTCCTGAACAATGTCCCGCCATACACCAATATACACAGCACTTTGGGTTTTCAATATATCTTATCTATATTTATGTCAATTGCAATATTTTAAAAATGCAGTAACCATAATTATAAACAGTCGCAAATGAGTTATTGCTATTTCTTGGAGCTTAAAGCGAAAAGACTCTTGCTATGGAAGCTTGATCCCCTTCTAACAGCTCAATTCATCAAGAATAAAGTCACTATCCTCAAACTTGTTAACATGTATTGTTGGCCAAGAAAAGGTGTGGTAGCATCTCTAATACTTTTCTTGTATGTCAGAAGTCCAGAATGAGTATTTCTTCTGCTTTTAGCAGCTGCTATTTGTAGAGGTTAGTACACTTGCAAACTGCTTTCAAAAGGAATGGGAACAGTCAGTCAGTCATGGTACAATCAATTTAGGTAGGAAATACTATAGAGGCATTAGGAGGATTTTTTGGGTAATCTGCACAGATTGGTTATTGTTATTTTCTGAGAGACTCAAGCATTAAAATAAGACTACATTTTATCAGGGCCCAGCATTACAAATACAACGACCATTTATTTTATGCTTATTAAAAAAATGTCTGTTGGAACTTGAGGCCCCATCTCCATCATGGAAAAAGCAGATTGTCCCAGTGTTGTTAAGACATACCTGAAAGTGCCCTGTTGAGGACTTAAGAGTGTGGGATGAACTCTAGGAATAGGTATCTTGAGTTATGCACCATAGTTCCAATTACTGGGTTGCTCAAGAGATCAATATCATAGAACTCCTGAGCTTCCTTAACCCTTTCTTATGGCTGCTACTGTGGAGCACAATGCTGGACTCTAGTATGACTTCTTTTAGAATCAATTAAGAATTGTGCTTTCGCAAGAAATATTCCTATCATAATTCCCCTCCCGTGCTGTCAAATACAGCAATAACATTTCTTTGCAGCATTTTGTAAGAATGTTCTCATTAAATATTGCTTTAAATCTATTTTTGGGCAACAGTACATTTAACCCCTCCTCCATCATATTAAACATATTTCTTTTTTAAAGAATGCAATTAATTTTTTCATAAAGTGCACATAGCCATATGGACTGTGGAAGAAGCTGAATGAGTCTGAGAAAAGTTGTCATGCTTTTGCTATAACAAGGACTAGACAAGGGAAGCTTGTCAGAATGAATTGTCAATTTATAATGTTTGCAACTGTGTAGATTCCATAGGATGAAAAATAAATGCTTTAATTAAAGCAATCAAAATGTTATAAAGTAGCCTGCTTTGCAGACATATTATTCAGCCTGGATGTTAGATAAGCCAAAAAAGAGCAAAGTAGGGGTGTTAACCCGAAAGGATCATTGTATAATTTTTGACTTAATATTTAAAAATATAAGGCACCGTGAGCACAGGCACAGTTGTCACAATTGTATGGAAAGCAGACCACATAATGTGTCTAATTTGAAATTAAATTAATGAACAGAGTGTGAACAGTGTTCAGCAACTGATCCAGGTGTTTATTTTACTACAGGATAATTTCAATGTTTTCCTCAGCCAACATTTCTAAAATGTGCTTTCCACAGCGTATCATCTTCCCTATGCCTAGACTTACATAGAAGCTATCTTAGAGATTATAGATGCAACATGGCTATTCTTGTGCTGGATGACCTCCAGGTCTCTTATAAGAGATCTTTGATTATGCAATCTATTGCATAATAGATTATGCAGTACGCTCACTACATGGGGCTCTCCTTGAGGAGCACCAGGAGGTTCCAACTGGTCCAGAATGCGGCCGCACAGGTGGTTATGGGAGCGACAGGGCGCTCCCATGTAACACCCCTCCTGTGCGAGCTGCACTGGCTCCCAGTGGTCTTCCAAATGTGCTTCAAGGTTTTGGTTACCATCTTTAAAGCGCTCCATGGCATAGGGCCTGGATATTTACGGGACCGCCTTCTGCCACCGATAGCCTCCCACCGACCAGTACACTTCCACAGAGGGGGCTCTTTAGGGTGCCGTCAAACAATGTCGACTGGTGGCCCCCAGAGGGAGAGCCTTCTCTGTGGGGGCACCTGCCCTTTGGAATCAGCTGCCCCCGGAGATACGACAGATCCCTGACTTACGCACCTTCCGCCGAGCCCTGAAGACGTTTTTATTCCAACAAGCCGGGCTGGCCTAACTTTTTTAACTTTTTAATTTTTAATTCTTAATTGTAATGAACAAATTTTTATATCCATGGTTTTTTAAATTGGGGTTTTAAATTCACGGGCCAAATTTATTTAATTTATTTTTAATTGTTTTTAAGTTTTGTATTGTCTGTGTTTTATCTGATGGCTGTTCACCGCCCTGAGTTCTTCGGGAGAAGGGCGGTATATAAATTTAATAAACCTAAACCTAAACCTAAACAAACCACTCAACCATAAGGCTTCTGACTTATGCTTTCTGGTCCTCCAGTCTTTACTGTAACGATATCAGGCCCTTCATGAGCAATTTATACTTCAAAATCTTCTTTTCCATATGGGAGATGGAAGTATTAAAAATGAATTGATACAAAAATGAGCAGAGCTCTGATGAATAAGTGGCTTATTTATAAGTGCTTAATTGGATAGCTTTGACTGCTTAACTGCTGAGTAAGAATAATACCATTTCAAAGGCCTGAATGCAAATATGACTAAAACTGGAATGACTGAACTGCAAAGGAGAGGAAAACAATACAATTTCCAATCCTGAACAATTTTTTAAAAAATTTGTTCATTTCTGCAATCTTCTATCCATGGATAGCATATTTTCCCATCACAAACACCACAAAAAATAAAATATATAGAATACTACAGTATGATAGATACCATCTGGTTCAAGGATTCTTATCCAATAAATAAAGTGGTCTTAACTTAATAAATGAAAGCCTTTTAAAAAGTTACAATGTAACTATCACAGAGTTTCAGTGTACACAAATTTGAAACAATCCTGGTTTTGTATCCCAATGAGAAGACAGGGTTTAAACTTTAAACCAAAGGTTCTTGCATTCATACATAAGCAGGAATGTACATTCTAAAGCAAGTACTTTCCCAAACATGCAAAGAACATGATAAAAGAGATAAACAGGATGAATGCACAATCCCACCTCAAACCTTTATCCAATTATCCAAGCTTGCTATCATTAGTATAAATCTTTATCTGAAATATGCACCCTTGTTTCTCTCTATACAAAAAACCCCTCCTATTTCTAATTATTATGTATTTTAAGACCATGCAGATTTAAATACCACAGGACCCATTTTTCTGTTACAAAAAACACCTCATCCTAGGTGTGGCATCTATGGCCCCTTTACGACCTGTGGACTTCAACTTCAAGCATGGCTGGCTCAGGAATTCTGGGAGTTGAAGTCCACAAGTTATAAGGAGCCATAGCTGCCCACTCTTGCCTTATCCCAAGGTATAAGGAAGAAATCATTTCCAAAATGAAGTCTGTGCATCCATTGCCCTTTCCCTCATATTCCACCTATCACATGTTATTTATTTGGTCATGTACTTGTTGACATAATGTTCCAAAAAGCTAAAGTTCATTGATAGTATGTGTACTTACTTGTTTCTTGCCGCATTATATGTATGCTGTATCAAGCTATTACTTTATCTCAATGGTTTTTACTTATTTTTCTTGTCTTTTTTTTTTCTGCAATGCTGCCAAGCAATTTCTCTCCTCATTAACAACACATTTCAATAAAGGGAACCAAAAGTACCCTTATGCTTTTTATGTATCTTGGAATTATCTTAATACAGCTACCTGATATTGTAACAGAAAATTAAATCAATGACCAAATTTTTAAAAAATAAAAAAGTGTGTTTATGTTTATGCTTGAATCCTAAAATGTTTGCTTCCGAGTCTCACAAAAGACTCCTCCTAGGCCACAGACACACACAAAAAAGAGGGGATAATAGTTATATGCAACAATGATCAAGCTAGCAATATTGGAAAGTTAGAATCTCATTTGACTCATTTTCCTGCTCGTGGACAAAGAAGTCTTGTTTTGAATGTAATCATCAAAGCAATATCTAACATTACACTCACCAAGTCTGAGAAAACAATAACTTGGAAGAAATGGTATTCAGCATTTTTTCTTTCAGTAATGCTTTCCATCCATCCTACAACTCAGCAAGAAACAGTTACTGACTCCAGGGAGGCACACAGTAAACAACACTGTAGCAAGCAATCTTTTAAGGCTACATAATCAAACGGGTAGAGGGAGGGAAAATTCACAAAAGAAAATACTAACAAATTGTCCATTTTGAGAGAAGAATTATACATAGGCATTTTAGCAGCCAACACAGACTTCAATATAAAAACACCAATGACAACATAAAGTTACACCCGAAAGGCAAATGTTTACGGTTGAATTATGTCAGAAGGAAGCGAGGATTAGAAGTTTCAAAGCAAAGCTATAACAGGGAATGGTCATAGAAAGACACATGTGGACCTGATTCACATATCACCCTAATCCTTCATGGGATTTGTTTGCGTAGGGTGGTATCTGAATCTAGACAGCTGGGAGCTACCAAACAAACTAACTCTGAATGGTATGTGAATCATATTTACAGCAAACTAGTTTCGTTCAACTGAAAAGTACATAATATTGCATGACATGCTCTCCTGATGCTCCCTCTTAAGTAAGGCTTCTAAACTAAGCACTGAACTACCAAGAACATCATCATCCTTTTTAATCTCTGAGAAAGCTTATTGGTCGCCCTTTGGCTTTTTTGCATATAAAAATCATGCTGGAGACTATCATTTTGCTTTGCAGCAGGCAGATTTCCTACTCCTTTTAGTTAAAATGATGTTTTTTAAAAGCCAGGGAGTGGTAGAGAGTCTAGCAATGCCATCAGGAAATGTCAACAAACGTATTTGTGCCCCACAGCATTACCCCAAGGACCCAATTTCTTAACTAAACCCATGTGTGCCAATATCACTTGGGAGTGGATGTTTAAAATGAGGACCTATGCTTACAGTAGTCCAATGGTTTCTGGCATTTCATGCCAACATTCAATTACTCAGGATGAGATGAAGGAAACATTTCCTATCTTAATTCCAACATGCAGCATATGTTTTAAATAGGTTCAGAAGCCCTAAGATTAAGATATGAAAAGTACAAATATGGGGGCCTATATAGGTTCGCCTATCAATTTATTCCATGGTTTATTTAACTGTGGCTTATTGAGCAAATCACAAATATTGGATTTCACACATGATGAGCCTAAACAAATTATGCAATAGGTTTTTGCACCATGTGAGAATCCAGTCCAATATGGGCATCCTGCAGGGGAACCGGATTCAGCCGGTTCGGACCAGTTTGGGCGAACCAGATGCTAATTTTACATCTGGTTCGCTGAACCAGTAGTTACAAGGACTGGCTGGCGCTGCCCACTCCGCCCCTCCCAGGACTCTCCACGTGGCCCATTTTGGATGCCAAGTAAGTGCAGCACCTGCACAGAGACTCTGGGATGGCAAAAAACGGGCCTCCCAAAAGTTCTGGAAGTCTGGAAACAACCCCGTTTCCAGCCTCCAGAGGGCCTCCAAAGCCCGGGGGAGGTCAATTTTGCCCTCCCGGAGGCTCAAGGAAAGCCTCCAGAGCTGTGGAGGGTGAAAACGCACCCCCTGCCATGGTGCAGGAGGTTGAGTAAGCCGCACCACCATGGCCATGCTCATCATGGCCACGCCCATCCAGCAACCGGGCAGAGAACCGGTTGCTAAAATTTTTGAATCCCACCCCTGGCATCCTGTATATGTGGTAAAGAAAAAGAAGAGCACAGAAACCAGACCCAGTGTTGGATTAAGTAACCTCTTGCTCATTATAGCAGCAGAATCTTCCTCAGGAAGATTCCCTCTATTGCAGGGGGTCAAACTCGCAGTGTCACGGCAGCGTCACACAACATATCAGGACTTCTTTCCCCTTCGCTAAACTGGGTGGGGGTGGGGTCAACACATGACACATCCAGCCCGCAGGCCTTGAGTTTGACACCCCTGCTCTATTGCTACAAGGTAAGACTAAGAAATAAAAACAAAACCCCAAATTATACAAAAAGGCGACCATGACAAATTCTTTCTGTATTGTTGCTAAGAGAGCTCCATGGATATATTCTGAAGACATCTAAAGTCAAGCTTGATTGAAAGGAGATTTTACATACACAAGTTTCATTTCTCCTTCCCATCTGACCTATCCATCCACTCCAAATATTATAGATCCAATTTAGACCTTCCCAGTAGAACAGACAGGCGACACAACTAAATCAACACTTCATTTTATAGAAAGGCTATAGATTAACAGAATCTTGCAAGTTTAATAATACAAATCACCTGCTGTCTCTTTTACAATCTGATAATTTAGGGAGGGGTTTTGTTTTTTGTTTTTTTGAAGTTTTTTTTTCCTCTGCCCAGTATGCAAAATGGCCTCTCTCCTCTGATCGTTCCCAAGGCAGCATCTCTTCTCCATCTCCCAAGGTCATTCCAACTGACCATTAAAACATACAAACAGCATGCAGGCGAAATTACAGTCTGAAATAGAGAGGTTTGATTATATTGTACACAACTGACTGAGAAATTCTGTCTGCAGGCTCTACTGAAATTCTATTACAAAGAATCCAAGCAATATGCAATCGATTACCATTTGACACGGCTAACACTGCATAAATTCCCAGCCCTAGGCATACAGTTGCCAAAAGTATGTCTTTTCAGAGGAGTCAAATGTATGAACAGCATTACATATAAAAAGTGCAATCCATCCTATCAGCATTTTCCTTAAAGTAAAAAGGAGTGTTAATATAATGCATAACTTAAGAGTGGACAGCGGAAAAGGTAAAAAGAATGAACTAATGAATCATACATTCTTATTAGCACAGAATACTTTTCTGTTACTATTCAGGGCTTAATTCTAGGAAATATGAAATGTTCATAATTGGTTTATTTAACCAAAACATAAAAAATAAATTCTATAAAAAAGGAAAGACATACTATCAGTTTATGAGCATGATGCAAGTCCGCAATGCAAGAATTGTAAAAGTTTGTGCTGTTTATTATTGAAGGCGGTTCTGACATGAATGCACTAACTTAAGGAAGATCACAGATTTCTTCTTTGACCTTGGCTGGATCCACTTCCTCTTTTCTGGTGTTGAGGCAAAATGGCAGCCTTCGCGCACCATGGCATACTTCAGATGTGTGTATTTCCATCTCCAGAATTCTCAATAATGCCTTGTTAGCTTGAGCATTCTGGGGAATTTCACACATGTAGGGGGAGGCCAAAGATGTAGTCTGGTATGGTATGCTACTGCTCAGAATTAATGTTTTCTTTCTTGTAAAAATGTATTATAAAGACATCACAGTCTAGCAGAGAGTCTGCAGCAGAATGCAAGCTAAGCAAAATGAGAGAAAACAATTTTCTTTCTCAGTAGATGCCAATTAAGACAGCTAGCAATTCCATGATCTGCCTTTTGTCTGACCAAGAACACCTCTGCCTAATATTAAGTATAAATAATAATAGCTACAAGAAGAAAAACTAATTCTAAAAAACTATTTCAGAGCCTGATGGTTTTCATCCTGTGAAGACTTTATTCAAAAGAGAACTATTATGTCTTGATTAACCAAATATGATGACTGGCCAATTATATTCCTTTGTCCACATTGCAGAAGAGATGAATCAGATTCTGCTATACTCTCAAGAATGTTCAATATATTTCAAAGATGGCCAGAAGGGTGATCATTCAGTGAAAAAGTTTCCACTTTGCAGAGTTAAGGACCCAGAGTTAATTCTTGAGTTTAAAGTACTGTTGGGAAAAACTCACCTAAACACCAGGATGTAACTTTGTATAAGGGCATTTCTAATGTTCTTACGCTAGAACACACGACTCTTTTCCTGAGCAATCATACAAAATAATTAAATTTACACAAAAGTTTGATGCTACTAAAACAATTAATCAGAGCAAGAAATAGAGAACGGATTCTCTATTTCTTGAGAAAATCACAGTGAAATCAGTCAATGCTATGCTGTAGTTTTTCCTCCTGAAAAAAAATCCTGAGAATACCCATGAAACAACTGTAATTATCTGAAAATCAATTTCACTTTTCCCACACATTAGATTGTTTTTCCTGATGGTTCTTCCCATTTAACAAATCTAAATCATGGGTGTCAAACTCGCCATGTCACGTTGCCATCATGTGATGTTTCGCGACATTTTTCCCATTCGCGGAGCTGGGGTGGGCATGGCCTGCAAGTGATGCATCTGGCCCGTGGGCTGCCATTTTGATACCCATTGTCTAAATCATCGATCAGACACATACTTTTCTTATTAAGAGAGGTTCAAACAATAAACACCAGAAACTAAAGAGTCCGTGGTGCTCTCTGAGCTTGGTTGTTTACTTACTCTACTGGAAGCATCATAAAGCTAGTTTTCAATTAGCTTTTAGACCCTGAAGCAGTGGTGGTATTCACTTACCTTTGCTACCAGTTCGCAAATGTGAGCACGCGCATGTGCTCGCTTCGCTTGCACACGCCACCTCCGTGCATGCGAAAGATCTGCACATGCACAAAGCATAAAAAAATGTGACGTGATGACATCTAGGCGGGTGGGCAGAGCCTCCCGCTGCCACCGCTACCAGTTAGAACCAGCAGAATACCACCACTGCCCTGAAGACATAGATTTCACACATACCTGGTATAAATATACCTTGCTATCAAGCTTTCCAATTTTGCACATCTTTTTTTAATGTTCTTATATGTATCCATTACAAGAGGGAGATAGGGATCACAATGGCCAAAAAACAAGCTTTAAGCCTCCATACCTCTCTGGCTCTGGTCTTCCTTGCTTTAAAAAAACAACCAAAATTAGTAACATAAAATATTAGTTTCAGAATAGCAATGTAGCTTTGTCTGACAAGAATTTCAATTATCTATTGGCACACTATAGCTCCTAAAACCAACAATCACAAAATGGCAGACAAGAGGAACAGAAAACTCTTGTTCAGTGATGCCATCCTGTAGCTAACTGGATTTTTGTAGCTCGGTTATGCAGCTGTACCAAAATACACCAGAATTATAGCAAAATACATACCAGAAGTGCATTCGATTGTTGATGATGTCACTAAGGTTTCAAAGAGACGGTTACTGTTTAGGTTTTGCTTGAAAAATACTAATTGTAAATATCATGATTTGGCTCCAAAACAGAGAAGAAAATCATTTTCACTCTGCAGTTTTCTTGGCTCCTTCTCCCACTTCAGCCCCTGCATTCCTAAAAAGCCATTTATAAAAGTCAAGGGACCATCTGTGTTTGATAAGACTGCTCTGTAGAAGAGAAAGGACTTTTTATTGCTATACATACTTGATTTCAAGCCAGTATTTCTTTTGGTGAACAACATTAGTTTTATGACAGAGCTACCAATTTGCTCCCCCAAAAATTGCCTGTTTGATTCACGATGTATCTAATTAAAAAGGTCAGAGATCAGTTAAAAGGAGAACCAAGGGCCGTTGAAAGCAGAACAGACAATACCGGCCTAGCTGGATCCGTAACCTAGCCTGATTTAAGAAATATTCTCTGCTGAGCCACCTCTAGTTAAATATTTGCTGGAGGCCCCAATTAGTTCCAGGGATCAGTACTATGACAACAGGAAGTTTTGCAGTTATCAATTATTCAAGTTAACAGATACAATTACTCTGTACGCAATCCACTAATTTGTTGCCTTCTCCAGATATATTTCATTGAAACTGGAATTATGAGTACTGTAGTCAATATACTGGTATATGAAAATACCAGGCCGAAAAGGATTGTTGAGGTCACCCAATGTAGGCACTTTGCAGATATGCAGATCGTAACTGCCTGAATTTATTGAATTAATTCCCTAGTTAGCATGCCCATTCAGAATTCTGAGAGCTGAAATTTGTGCATCTGAGTCTTCAGAAAAGTTAGCACAAATATACAACTTAGAAAAAAATATGTATTTCTATTAAATCAGCCAGTTTCTTTACATGTAATTTACCAAAGAGAATTATTACAGCAAAAATTAGACATTGAATAACTTCTATATAACAATATTAAATACTGAACATATTTATTTCTATGCAGGAATTCCCATACCTATTTCTTATTTTTAGCCCTCTTCTCACAGATACACTTTTTGGCACAAGAAGGTGGAATAAAGGTCAAATATAAAAATGTCTATTTTGACAACAGGTTTTTAACTTGTTGCCTAGTATATTATAAAGTATGGAGACTTTTCCATCAAGAAATTCTTCTACTACTACAGTCAGGATCACCGAAGTGCTTCCGGATTGGAAGGATTGAACGTTGATGTCACCATTGCCTGGGGAAACTGTGGCAATGGAGGCTCCTTTCACATCCACATGAACTTGGCCACCAAAGTAATACTCATGTATCTACACGTGGTCACCTGCTTTCAAACTGTGGGGTTGGCTGGAGCATGTGACAGGAGCTCATCCCAACCTGCAGCAACAACTGGGTCTTGAACATGAGCCTGGTAATCGTCAGCCCAGCATCTTAAACTCATGAGCTCTTGTGCTTCCTAAGAAATTCTCCCGAAGTTTTGGTTCATGTCTCAGGTACACAAATTAATAAATAAACTGAGGACAGGACAATCCACAAAGGATGATAGAGTCACCTCATGGCAAGATGCAGACTATAAGTTTTATAAATAAACAAGATAGGCAAACTTATTTTGATGTTTGTAAACAGAATTTAACACTTCCTTTCTGGTTAAATCAGTTGAAATGAAAGAACTTTACACACATCTACTTGGTAGGAAAACTATTTTAATCAATAGGAGTACTTTGTACTAACATCTTACTGGATTTTAACCCAACTGTACCATTATAAAGTTCTGAAAAATAATGCTTAGATTTTAAATCATCAGGTTATAAGGAGAAGATATTCACAGAAAACATACTCAGTAGAATTACTTTTCAAGAATCAAAAAGCATTGTATCAAAAACCACATTTTCTGCATTAATGCACGTCAGTTATCTTAGGCCAGTGATGGCGAACCTTTTTTTCCTCAGGTGCTGAAAGCGCGCCCGTGAAATAGCACGTGCCCACACCCATAATTCAATACCCCCATGTGCCCCACAACCCTGTGCATCTGCACGCGATCCCCCCCCCGCACTACCCTGCGCATGTGCACACGAACCACCACCACCCCGTGCCGTTTTGGGCCTAGCAGCCTTGAGGCCAGAAATGGCTCATTTCCAGACTTCCGGTAGGCCAGGTAGGCCCATTTTTCACCCTCCCCAGGCTCCAGAGGCTTTACTGGAGCCTGGGGAG
>JANHZT010002268.1:307968-324550 GCA_032468215.1 Stegonotus admiraltiensis | reverse complement strand
AATAAATAAATAAATAAATAAATAAATAAATAAATAAATAAATAAATAAATAACTTTCTTTCTGTAACAATGTTTGTAAAATCATTTGAATATTCTTTGTATGGGACATATGCTAACTATTTCTTTGTATTCTCTGGGAAGAGAAATGAGAAGGAATGTCCAAACAGCTGGGTCCCACTGAACTTCAAAAAGAAGAGAGCATGGGGACAGTTCAATTTGTGAATGACTTACTTAAGTTCAGCTCCCAAAAGACTAGAATCTTAAGGCTATCTCAGAAAAGTAAAAAGAGACTGACATATATATAAAAGGATTCAGGCGCTTTCAAATATATTTCAGATACATATTGGTTTCCAGCCAAGTCAGAGTACCTAGATAGAATGAAGTGCTACTACTAGTTTAACTGTCTCTCACTCTCTAACAGAAAGTACCACAAGTGCCTCATCACTGGCCATGATTCTCATCCCAGTTCATGTTTAACCCCATATAGTCATAAGCAACAAGAACTATAATGAAACAATGAATCTCATGTCAGCAGTTAAAAATATATTGTAGCTAAGAATATAATTATTGACTATTGAAATTGACTAAGAATTAGTCAAATTTAAGGGTCAGCAGAAAAAGAGTTCACTGTAAAACATGTACAGGTAGTCCTTAAATTATGACCATGCACTAACAATTGTTCAACGTTACAACAGTGGTGAAAAAAGTGACATATGACCAGTCCTCATATTTACAACTGTCACAGCCTCCCTATGGTCACATAATCAAAATTTGGGCATTTGAGAATCAGAATGTATTTAGGATGGCTACAGCATCCTGGGGTCATGTGATCAACACTTACAACCTTCCCAGGGGGCTTCTGACAAGTAAAGTGAATGGGGGAAGGCTGGATTCACTTAATGACTGTGTGATTTGTTTAACAATTGTGGCAAAAAGGTGTTTTTAAAAAATCAGGCATACCTCACTTAATGACTACATTTCTTAGCAACAGAAGTTCCAGTCCCAGCTGTGGCAGTTAAGCCAAGGATTTTGTAGAAAAATGAGGGTTGGTACCCTGTTTTCAATTCTGCACTATTCTCTCCTTGAGACATCCATGCAAACTGCATCAAGTCTTTGTAGGGGAAGTATTTACACACACTGTTTTACATGCAGTGGTTACCACACATACTGACACAACCATTGCAGAGCACCCCCAGAGTTGCACCCCACTCAGGCCTCCCCTGCCAATTGGCAGAGCAAAAACTTAGAACTCTTTCAGAAGGCCAGAATGTGTGTGTGTGTGGGGGGGGGGGAGGCTGACTCAATCTGGAGGTAAGATGTCCCAATGGGTGGAGGCAACAACAAAGAGAACTTTCTTCCTGGATCCCATCAGTAGAAAGTCTTTGACAGATGCGATCCAGAACATACCCTCCCTCCTGAATGGCAATCTATGGGAGAGGCACTTCTGGTTCCTCTGATAAGACCTGTCTAGTATGACTGAACCTCTGGCATAACTCTCATCTTCCTCAGAGCACAAAAGCTCCACAGCCATGTCAAGGTAGTGCCTTACTGGAAATGAGGAGGAGAAAGAGAAGGAGCAGAAGGAGGAGGAATTCAGTAGAATATACAATACTAATTCAGTAGACTTAGTAATTCTGTAATTCAGTAATTCTGATATCACTACAGCAACTATTGTAAATATCAAGATAATAACAGTATTTTGGTATCTTTCATAGGCACCACATCTATGAACTCTGTGCCAATTTAAAATAAACTCAGGTCCAGAATAGGAAATAGACTAACGTAAAATAAAAGGAATGAACTGGAAAGAAAGCAATTCAAAGGAAGATGTACTTTAGCAACAACGTAACAATAACCTTGGCACTCATTATGTTCTCTGACAGCAAATCAATGCTGGTTGTTACTATAAGTAGCACAAATTCAACTCTGTTACATGCCTTCAAAGTGCAATTATTAGACTAACATCAGGAACAGAGATGGCAAAATCTTCAAAGAGTGTATAATCTTGGAACAAAATTCCTATCTTTCCTTATTTTTTCCCCCAATGTGTGTGACACATTTAAATACACACAGTGTCAAATGCTGAAACACTTTTGGAACATCAAGGGCCTTAAAGACTACCCAAAGAGACAGGATGTGAAGAAAATTATCAGGGATCTATCTGATTTAAATTACAATTATTGAAATTTGGGGAAATGTTCCTAAATTCTGAACACTAAAAAGGAATTACACATTCTTCTCATAGTTTCCAAAACAGAGGTTCAGACGTTTTAAATAGTGAATTGGATTCCAGCAACAACAGAAATGCAAGACACCCAAAACATTATTGTACTATTCTTAATGCTGGAATTCATTTTACCTCGTAGGGACATTAGTATCATATTTACAATTCATTTTTTCATGGCAAGACAAATGGATTCTTTTTTAATTCCATAGTATTATTTCTAACTTCATAGTTATGATTACTATTTATTCATTAAATGTGTTGTGAACTCCATTAAACAATTAAATGTTATCTTTTAAAAAATGATTTTTAAAAAGTAGCCATTATTATAGGACCATTAGTAATTATTAGTCCATGCTGTTCATAATCTACCTGTCTATACATTTTTCTACATCTTGTCCATATGTACATCCTTGTTCTAAACAAAGTAATTTTCTTTGCCCTTTTTAAAAATTCAGTAGCTTTTAAATGACGAATATTCTGCCACATTTCTACTATGTTCTGAATTCTGTTAAGACAATTATTAAATTGACCATACTAAACAGAATGAAGTTACATTATTATTTTACAATGACTTTAATGTCAATTTTGTTGGCATTAATGCCAAACTGGTTATGTTATAGGAATTTGTTTCATTTTATATTCTGTGAATCTGTTGAAAAGTAAAATCTATAAAATATCAACTAAGATAAACTCTGAATTTGCCATATGGATACTAACGAAAAAGACCAAGAAATAAATTTCTTTTAAGATCTTCTGATTGGCTACCAAGGTCATATGGACTGTAACTTCTTAACGGGAGAATTTTTATTTTGTTTTAATGAATATGAACTTAAGCTATGCTTCCACATTTAAAAAACAGCATCTATCAACTTACCACTATAGATGTAATGATACCTTGCAGCTGCTTTGTATTATTGAAGTAAGTCAGCCTTCCCCTATCTGATTCATTAATCTTCTAGCTAATGTGACCATTGGTCATGCTTGATATAGATAAAAAGATCAAGAAATCTAGTAATCGTACCTGGAACCTGAGGTTTGTGGGATGTATTAACCTTACAGACTTACATTTTCTAATTACTTGACCAAGAAGGCCCCAAGTTTTGCTTGTAGTAAAAATCCACAGCATGCATCATTGGGGAAGGGAAAATAAATAAATAATCACATACATCACCACCCACTTGTATGAAATCAAACAAAATGGGAAAATATTAAATTACCTCTGTTCTTCAAATCAAGTCACAAAACAAAAGAGCAGAAGCTGTCTAGGCAGACATTTTGGTATTAATCAGAATAGAGCTGGAAGGGATGTTGGAGGTCTTCTAATCCAACCCCCTGCTTAAGCACAAGACCCTATACCTGTGTTAGTGAACCTATGGTGCGAGTGCCAGAGGTGACATGCAGCGCCCTCTCTCTGGGCACGTGAGCCATTGCCCCAGTTCAGCTCTGCTGCGTGTGTGTGCGCATCTCCCATTGGCCAGCTGGTCTTTGGGTCTCTGCTGCACAGGCATGCGCGCATGTGCAGGGGACGGGGCGCACATGGGAGAGCATATGCAGGGGGCACCTGCGGGGGGCCACATGCACATTGCATTTTGGGGGTTCAAGCGTGCTTTGGGCACTCGGTCTGGAAAAGGTTAGCCATCACTGCTCGGATAGGTGGCTGTCCAGTCTTTTCTTAAAAACCTCCAGTGATAAAATACCTACAGTTTCTGAAGGCAAGCTGTTCCACTGGGTAATTGTCCTCATTGTTAAGGAGTTTCTCCTTAATTCCAAGTTGCTTCTCTCCTTGATTAGTTTTCCTCCATTGTTTCTTGTCTTGCCTTCTGGTGGTTTGGAAAATAAGTTGATTCCCTTTTCTTGGTTGACAGCCTCTCAAATACTCAAATACTGTTCTCCCAAGCTATGTCTATAACTTAATTTGCTTGAAAGCAAAAGTCAGGAAAATTGCTTTTTGTCTACTGTGGTGCGGGTTTTGAAATAAGATGTTCTATATTCATAACTTCATATGCTTGCAAGCTTTGCATTTTGGCTGACTTGTCATTTGGGGGTATTGTTGTGCTCTTTCCTTTTGACACTGGGTGATTAACCAAAAGAGAAACAAGATGCATATTGTACATCTTGATTCTGATCCAAGATCAGCCAGTAAACATCACAGTCAAGGCACAAGTGATGGTGTTTGTATTGTCTGTGGTGACCCTAATGTGTGGTTTTCCATACTGAAATCTTATACAGATAGTGCTTGTCTTACAACAGTTTGTTTAGTGATTGTTCAAAGTTACAATGGCACTGAAAAAAAGTAACTCATGACCGATTTTCACACGACCATTGCAGCACCCCCAAGGTCATGTGATCAAAATCCAGATGCTTGTCAACTGGTTCATATTTATGACGTTGCAGCATCCTGGGGTCATGTGATCAGCTTTTGTGACCCTCTGAAAAGCAAAGTCAACTTAACAACCTTCTTACTAACTTAATAATTGCAGTGATTCACTTAACAACTGTGGCAAGAAAGGTCATAAAATGGGGCAAAACTCACTTAACCAATGTCACATAAATTTTGGGCTCAATTGTGGTCGTAAGTCGAGGACTACCTGTAATTTGTCCACTAGGTCTGCTCTGCAGGGCATATACAAACCCTACAGGAATTCAAAAATAGATAAAATAGAGTTGGGTTTTTTTAGATATCATCAAGAATTATACATTTATGTAGTAATTATTGGATACTTATATACCGTGTTTCTTGATTAAATAATGCATCTAGATAAGTGACCAGTACATTCTTATCAAAATACCTACATTTTTACAGCCCAACTTTTTAAATGGACACTTTTTACTTTTATTATACTATTATAACTATATGATCTCTTATCTGTCACATAATATTCAGTTAATGGATACTTTTAGTACCAACTAATGGACCTTCACTGAGCAGCATAGCACAGAGCTTCTAACAATGCTATATTGTCACCCTGGATTCTGAACTCACTCTGAGCACTCTGAATTGGAAGAGATACAATAACCGTTGCTCTGTTTTTACAGAAACACAGAAGCTTCCATTGGACAAGAAGTTCAGATGGTTCATTGTGAGTCAAACACAGATATCAGAGACCTTCTAATGGATTTTTAATGTTGTGTATCGGAAGCATACTGGAAAGCCAAAAAAGATATCACTATTTTCCTGAGCCATTTAGTATTGTTTGCTCTACATAACTAGAAGGTTGTTTACTTTTGATCCTACGAAATAAAAACCAAATTAAAGAACCTTAGAAGGCAGCTTTTCCTACTGCAGTTTGTTGATTTCTTATAATCTTTTTTTTCTTTCAAGTGGTCTTTCTGAGTGTAAAATTCTTTTTCATTCTTTCTCTCCCCATCTCCTCTTTTTACAAACCCCTTTTCTTTTCTTCCTCTCGTATCTCTTCTGGCTACCATTTCACTCTTAGTTTAATCTTGTGTTTCCAGATCATTTTTTTTGTCCCTGCATAGTAGCTGCTCTGCTGTTCTACTCATTGTTTGCAGGTGCTTGACAAAGCAAAGCTGATAAAATGGTTAGTCTCTGCTCAGAGATAGTTTTTCATAAATTTAATCTGAAACTTCACACACCATGCGGCAAAGTAGAAAACAAACTGCAGGGCTGAATCATACCGCACAGATTTATTTCATCAGGAATAGAAATTATGTAGGAATACTTCTAATATGCTAGATTTCTATAGCAACTAATGCATTTTCTGGAAAATTCTGGAAAGGGATCGGTCATCTGATTAATAACAGAAACGTAACCAGAAGGTTTAGTTCACAGTCTGAACTTTTTCATTAACAATTGTTTTTTTCATACAACCTTCCACTATGTAATGAAGGGCAGAGTATGCTCTTTTACAACTTTTGTTCTATCTTTTAGTTATCTGAACATTTCACTGCTTCATCCTTAATGAAAGAACATTCACAAAGAAATGTAACAAACAAACAGCTATTCCAAGTCAAAAACTGAATTGCAGTTTCTGGTTGGTGTAGGAAATCTGATTATTTTGTAAAAAAAAAAGAAAAAAAGAAAAAGAATCCAGAAAAAACGTAGATTTTCAACAGATTTCATCAAAGCATCACATCAACTCGATCTCAGCTTTTGCCTGGGGTGTGTGTCTCAAATGGAGTTTCTTACCTGGAGGTGATTAAACACGTGTCTGTAAACTAGTTTAACATGAGAAAAGATGAGAATTAGAACGAGAGGCAGGCTGCAGGGTTCACGATATGCTTTTCTTTTCTAATGCGCGCATCTACTACTTTGCCCAGTATTGATTCATTTTTTAAAACAGATACAAATAGTTCAGTCGGCATCTGCACTGAGCTGATTCAAAAATGACTGTATGAAAATACCTCGCTTATATAGTGAGTTAGCCCTCCATTACAGCCAAAATTGAGCCCAAAATTTATGTTGGTAAGTGAGAAAAAGTGAGTTTTGCCCCATTTTACAACCTTTCTTGCCACAGCTGTCTTAGGGGCTTCCACCGGACCAGCAATTACACCGGCATCTAACTGGGAACGAAGTCAAGCGATTTTGTCTTCCAGAAAATCCGCAAATTCCTCTTCCGCCAGCGGCGCTCTAGATGTGTCCTCATGCCTTTCATCCCTCTCAGTTGCTCTGTATACCATGGGGCACCATACTACGGGTGAGGAGAGGTCACATGGGTGCAATCCTGTCCAGAGCCTCAGTCACCTTCCTATTCCAAAGAGTGACTAAGAGCTCGGCTGGACTGCACAGTAGATCTGCAGTTATAACCCCCAGGTCCTTCTGGAACCCGTCTGGGTCCATTAGTTGATGGGGGTGGACCAATCCAATAGGTCCTGCCTCTCTGAGGGGGTGGGGGTGTTACAGCTCTTGAGAAACTAATTGCCACCAGACTGTGATCCGATCATGACAAGGGGACCAAGGACAGGTCCACCAATTCCAGGTCACATAGGCACTGCTCCGACAAGAACACCAAATCAAGGGTGTGACCACTATTACTAGTTGGGCTCTGGATGACCTGGGATAGGGCCATGGAAGTCATAGTTTCCATGAAATTTCGGTCTACCTCTGACCCCGCCCCCAGGGATGGGAGAACTATAAGCCTGGGGAATTCCACCACCAGCCCTGTGGCGAGGTCCAGGACCCCGAGTAGGGAAGCAGGGAGGCCAGTACAGCAGCAGCAATCCCACCTGATCCCTTGAGCCCAACCCAAGAAAAAGGGTCTCACAGCCGGGCACTAGTGCAGCACTGCCTCTGGAGGCCACTAGAGATTCTCTGATAATAACAGCCACACCTCCTCTTTACCTACCGTTTCCCCAGGAGGGAGATCCATTATTCACTATCTGTTTTGCATAATCAATGTTACTGAAGAGAAGAAGAGGTGCATAGCTCATGTTTTCAGTTGCTGACAACTATGATGTCTAGTTCACCATGTTACAGATTAGCACCCCTGGGAATTAAACTTCTGGAATTCTGGGAACTGCACTCCCAATCTCTCTTTGATGGGGAAGGTGAATTTACTTTGTTTATAAATCAAGCAAAATTTCCAAAGATGTTCCCCCTAATGACTCTCGCAGCAATATTTTCTTCTGGTTAGCGTGGCAGAGTTTTCCCTGCTCATCAGTCACTGTTGTAGCCCTTCAATTTAGATGAGCTTTATCCACAGGTGAAGTTATTCATCTGAGTAGGGCAAATAACTCATGTTAAGAGAACAGGTCAGAATTATCAGCTCTTATTGAAAACATTATAACCATAGTTTAGAAGCCTAAAAAATCTGTTACATAAAATCTTTTTGTGTAAGATTCTTAGATATCATTAATCAATGTGTTCAATGAATGCTGAACCGATAAATGCTTCCATTATAACAACTCTGCTCTCTCAAAAAAAAGTGTGGCTTCTAATGTCTTTGAAAGCAGTCATAATCTACACTATGAAAAAATTGCTTAATGCCTTAAGTCTGCTTTACCTTCTGCTCCTATGAAAATTATAAATGAAGGAAGAATTGAAATAAAATACTAAAAAATCTAAGTTGTCATAAACTGTTACTGTCTAGACAGGATATTAACAGTGACTAACATTTAAATTCTGGGCCAGTGTAACAATGAGTATTAAATCAGGTTTTAGAATATGGTTTTACTGCATTCATATTTTCTAATTTTAGCGTCCCTGCTTTCTAACTGACTTGTTACTTTCTTTAAAACTGAGTTTGAAAGTACTCATGTTCCTGTTTTTGTAAAAAAAAAAATGAAGAAAGTAATCGCAAATATATCTTCCCTATATGCAAAATGTTTCCCTAATCACCTATCAATAATCCTTTTAAAATTATTCTCATTATTGGTATTTAAAGAGCCGTTTAAGACCTGAAACAAATGATATTCTAAGCAACCAATTTTGCTACTCTACAGTATGGTAATCTAATGTCTCATTCTCACAAACACCAATACTGATATTTGCAAATATTCTTTCTTTGTAATCTATGATAATCACATTTGGACAAAAATAATCCAGCAAACCCTAAATGAATAGTGAAGAAAATACAGAAAAACTTAGATTCCTGCTGCCATCTTTTGATCATTCAGATTTTTGTAGCCCAGATGTAGTAATTAATTAAACAATTGTTACTGAAGTTCACTTAGAAATCTTTCACCAGCAAAAAAGGCTTGCCAATTGGTTTTTCTTGGCTAGTACACCCTGGATTGTCTGCAAACATTCCTAAAAAGATGTGGTACATACACACTGCTAGATTCTGACTGACTTTCATTGACCTTTTTACAATGCAGTCTTTTCTCTGCTTTGTTCCACCTGCTTTTGGCTGGGGTCTAGTTTTCCAGCTGTTTACCTGAAATGCTTCTGGCATAATTTTGGATAATCTTGTCTCTTGACTCCAGCAATATTATGTAGTCACAACTAAGAACAAAATATTTAATCAAGTAATAACAAGCTTACATTTCTGTAGAAAAAGTATTTATCCTTTATGATTTTCCTATTTTTTGCAGATTTTTTGCAGAAAATTTTTACCAGAGCTTCATGCTGATACATAAAGTAAGTCTGAATGATCAAATGATATCAACGTTTTGGGCTGGCTTCATTTATTTTGTGAACAAAATACAGATGGTCCTTGGTTAATTATGGTAATTGGGATTGAAATTTCCATCACTAAGCAACATTTCCCTAAAGCATGACATCATGTGAACCTTACTCTCCACATATACAACTGCAAGGTGCACTTCAACTTCTCCCCACCCGCCTAATCTCCCTTCTACCTCTGACCTTTTGGTCACTCTGCTACCCTGCCACCCTGTACAATCTCTATCATCTTTGCTGTTTCCAGCTTTCTATCATCTTCTTCCTCCTGTGGCTGACAATATGTGTCTGGCTTATCTCTTCGTAAGGCAGCTGCTGACCATGTAGGCCTTGTTTCCATGACTACATGTACTCCTTTTGGAGTTGTGTGCAACCTTCATGAAGCATGCATGTCCTCCTGCCCCCAGTAGCACCCACTTCTGGCCCAGCTGTGTTTCTGTGGCACCATAGTTGCTGCTTACATGCCCTCTCACCCCTGGCAGCAGCCACCCTGGCATTGCTGTAGCAGCCTCTTGCCCACTAAGTTGAAGCAATCACTTACTCACCCATCAGTCTGCTTGTAAGCCACCTGGGACTTGCGGCTTCCTGTTGGCTTCCCCACTGACTTTGCTCGTTGGAAGCTTGCAGGAATTGCAAGGAGGTCCTCACTTAACAAGCTATGATCATTGCTTAATGGTGGCAATGGGGTCTGCCATTGCTAAGGAATGTGATTACAGTCCCAATTATTGTTGTTAATCAAGGACTATCTGTATTTTTCCACAAATTCCCTCAGCTCAGGAACATTTCAGTTTTTTAAACTGCTAGTTTTACTTCCTGGCATGATTTTGCTTTTCATTTGTTATCTTGCATTTTGGGGAACAACTGTCTTATTGAAAGACGTCAGTTTGTTGATGAAACAGATGGACTGATATTCTTCAGTAGAAATTTTTGATACAGTTTTGCAAAGATACAAAATAATTTAAAAAATACAAACATTCTAAAAATGTAGTTAGAAATTTTGGATCTGGATGCTTGTTCCAATAAGTTATTCTCTTTTCAGTCGTATACCATACAAATTATCATATGTTTCATGACAATGTATCCGATAGTTCTATGAATATGAAGTGCATAGAACTATGACACATATAGTCATAACACTGAAAAATTATTCTTCATTTCTACATCTTTCCATCACTGTATATGAGTTTGTGCAGGCATATAAGACTTGATATACAGTAACTCTAATTAAATCAGTTTATAAAACAAGTTTTCATGCCTAAAATAAGAAATAGTTTGTTTGTTTGTTTGTTTATTTATTAAACAAATATATATGGCTGCCCAACTCATGTGCAGTGACTTTCCCGAGTTCTCCTTTGAAACAACCTATCAGAGTTGTACCAGTTGCTTATTTAAATCAGTTGAAATTCTGCTCTGCTTGTGCAGAATTACACAGACATGGAGCTACACTAGAGAGGCATTCAGATGCAAAAGCAATTGAGATGGACGTTTGACTGCACATGGAGCAGACTTTCTTCTGAACACACTCTAGTGAGCTTGCAGCTCTTTCACTCTCTGATTTACAGCTGTGAGGCTACTGACCTAACAAGTTCAAAGTGGGCAGCCTGTGAATGAACAAACAGGAACAGGGCTCTCTGCAGAAGTCATTCTGTTCACTGAGGTATAAAGGAATGATGGGTTCACAAAGATAGTGTTAATCTCCTGGCTGTGGTAGAAACAATCAACCAGCACAAGTGCATCACATCCTCCCGTTTTATTTCATTAACGCCACAGCCATCCTACATTAAAATCCAAAAACTGATGAAACTAAAGATGCTGTCTCCAGTTCATGCTATTTTAAGAATGAGCTCCACTGAACCGTGGGATTTATTAACGGTGCAATCTTACTGATGATTGACTGAATATATCAACACTGACCAACACACTTTTCCTTGCATTTTATTATAAGAATTTCTGTGCTAAACCCCACAGAAATGGACAAACCAGTCCCAGCAGCAGCAAGAATGAACAATTTCCCATTTACAATGGGAAAAATCCTAACCTCAGTTCAGATTGTCTTCAAACAAACCAGACAATCTTCTATATTCAACAGTCAAACCAGCAGCATTTTTGATGGGCAGAATATAATCCCTCTTTTTGAATATTAAATTGTAATTTCTATTAATTATTAAAGTCATATGAGTTAGCTGTGGGTCTATGTCACTGTAATTAAAGCTGAACCACAAGGTCAAACTCTTACACTAGTAGTTGTTTTCTCCTTTAAAAATTTCACACATACACACATGCAGAGACAATAATTCATTATTATTAATGTCTTTGACACATATTGATGAGATTACAATAGCATGTTGAAATGCTTGTTTGTCTTGGAAAATTCTTACATTAGAAATTACAGCACAACAGGTTCAAAAATATGGTGTTAATTAGAGCTATTCACAGTAATTGTATGATCCAAATTTAAAAGAGTTTTATTAGCTCAAAGTTAACAACCACACACAGTTCAAGAAGTTTGCATTTCTTTCATCAAAAATCTAAATCAGGGACTAAACTTCAGTTCCAAGCATTTCTACACAGGAAGGCCAATGCTAAAACTTGTAACTGTGTCTGATTATTTTAGACAGGCTGTCTGTTTGGTTTGATGTTTTGTCCATTTTTATGTATTTTCTAGTTTTGTTTGCTGCCCAAAGTCCTTTGGAGTAAGGCAGCTAATAAATTCAAGTAACTAACTAGTTCAGAAAGATATTGACAGTAGATCTCTCATTTCTGCCCTAAATAATCAGCATTATATATTCCTTAAGAGTCTACTGGGATTAGGAAGAATGGAAGCCAAATTGCCATGACTACTCAGTAGAGTACAAAAACAGGCTATAAATCAAATACAAATGAATAAATAAGATGGGAAAGTAAGATCTCCCATAAACTTTCTTCCCATAAGTCTTGCTTTGATCTTTTTGACTTTTGAGATTGTTGGCAGGTAATAATTTTTTTTCTAGTAACACAAAAACTTTGGAATGAATTCCTGACCGAAATAAATATTACTAGCTTTCTATTATTACATAATGAACAAACCAGCTGTAATCATTTCAGAGAACTTTGAGGGCTTACTGAATTTGATAAATTTTTTTCTGATTATTTGTTTGTTGGATGTTTAGGACTGTCTGATTCTGAAAAGATTCTGGGCGGTTTACAATATTTCAAATATATATATTAAAAACACTGTTAAAAACACAGCTGCCCAGACAAGACAGAAACAATAACATTAAACATTTCTTCTGTTACATACAGAGTCTGTCTGTCCTGCTGAAACAACTGGAAATGTATTGTAGCAAAGTTGTTTAGTATTACCTTTTTATTACTTGTAGAAGTTTATTGGTTTATACTTTACTTTTTAGTACTGCTTTTGTCACTTAGAGGGGAAAAAAGCAGCTCTTAGAATAAATGATTCTATTCTTTTTTGAGGGAAAAATAGAAAAACAATGAAACATTACCCTGTTAGATAATGCAAATGTTTAACATTATTTTTGTAAAATTAGTTGCACATATTTATTAAGAACAGTTGTGAAAAAGGAAGATATATAATGAAAACTATTTTAGGAGACAATCCATGTTAGTTTATGCTAGCAGAAAAGTAGGAGTCTGGTAGTACGCAGCAAAACAAAACTGGTTGTCATCTACAGCTCATGGCTCAAACTACTCAAAGACATTATTAATAAGCTACAGCCCATACTGGACAACAGTACTGCACTTTCTTAGGCACTGGGTGAGAGGCTCACCATGTTTGCATAAAGGCAACCACCCAACCTGAAGCAGGTTCTCACTAGCAAAAGAAATAACAAAATAACTGCAAATATGAGAACCAGGCCCTGCAAAGATGTTTGCTTTGCCCCCAGAGGTTTACCAACAGCATCATCACAAACTGCAACAACTTTACACCAATGTGATATGTAGCGTCTTCAGCCAGCAATGCTCCTATGGATTCTACATTGGAATAACCAATCAGTTTTTGTGCAAATGAATTAATGGACACAAAACAAGGTAAGGGAATCACAGACCATTCTAGCCTCCCAAGACACTCTATTACAGATTTTAAAGTAGCTGTTTTGAAGCAAAAAACACACAAACTTTTTATCAGCACAAAGTAAAGATGGTTCAATTCCTACTCCATCAAAAGGCTATTTTAGGAAATCTCAACACAAACAGTAGATTTTTAACATCTCAAAATAAAGTGACAGAAGAAAAATGAGTAAGTAGAAATGAAGGAAAATCTAAGAAAGTTGTGTTAGATTGAGTAAATGAGATTCCCCAAAAGAGAGAGTTTTGAACAAAAGGAACTGCATGAAACAGTATAAGGACAAATGAAAGCAAGGACTGCAAAAATAATCCAGTATTATGAATGGGATTTCCTTTCCTTTCCTTTCCCCTGTCCTGTTCTTCCCTCCATGTCTCATTCTTGTTTCAGTTTAACCACTCCATGCATTTGATGAAGTGAGCTGTAGTTCACAAGATCTTATGCCTTTTAATAAAGTATGTCAGAAAGATTCTACTAGACTGCTTCTGATAGTGAGAGCTGGTTTTCATGTTCTTTTGGATAATGCTATGTATACAATAAGGGAGTCATAAAGTTCCAGGTCTGTCCAAGGAATTACTCACATTCGGGTTCATGAGGGATAGATGTGTTACCAAGCCTAAAGGCCATGAAAGAAAGAATGCTGCTAGAGCAAGCACTGCCTTTTAGGCATGCTAGTCTTTTATATTTTTAGGGTAGCAATGTTCATAAAAATTCCCATAGAGTAGATTTCTTTAGCCAATGTTTATATAAGTTGGCATAGTTATGGATGTTACACCGGGGACCTCTGAGGCTTACCAAAAGCAAAATTAAATGTAAAGAAGAGAAACAGTTCTCTTGAGAGATGCCGCTGGCTGCCGAATTTTAAACATCTATCTGCTGTAGAACATGTTTACTGAATAAGATGTTTTACACAATATTGGAAAACTATCAGCTCAAAGCAGCAAAGTAAGAAACCTGAGAAATGCAGAGATATTTTCCTAATAAATCACATGTCACTAGGTCATCTGCTAATTGCTTGAAGATGATTGTCTGGGGCTGATGCAGGGGACCTATAGCCCTCCAGGTATTATTGAACAACTAACTCCCAGGATCCTACTATATTGGTATGCTAGACGGAAAGCCAGAGGTTGTTCACAAAGAAAGACCCTTGGAAGGATGTAATCCAAAGGTTAGTAATTGCAGATGAATTGAAACATCAATTATAGCTGTCATTCTACCCTGTGGTCAGTAGAAAACTACTATATTTACATAGTTGTAGAAAATGTTTAATTATTCACCTCTTTCTGTTTCATCCAGCCAGCATAACATTTTTCTTGCCTGTACAGATAAGCAAGTTGATTTTAAAAAACAACACCTATCTTCTTATCCCTAGAACATTTCCTTGACAGGATTATATTTTATTACCATTACTAGATGAGGTGGGGGTTGTTTCTTTCTCGCTCTCTCTTTCTCTTTTCTAAGTACAGGATTGGTCAGAAAGGAGGCACTATTAACTTTAGACACTTTTGACTTAAGTGTCAAAATTATATTATAGATTGTGCGCATATGCTGGGAGTTGCTTTCCTGCTTCTTCATGGGTGGAATGTGTAAGACGGATGCACTGTTTATTAGAGAAAGTTGATTAGGTACATTTCTTGAATATATTGACTGTTTACCACAGTTTATAATAACAAATACTGAATATTTAATGCAATATTTCTTTCACATCTTTATTTACAGTTATGTGGAATTTATACTTCACATTTCTTCCAGAGAGCAAGGTACTGTACACAATTTTTCTTCTAGTCCATATTATCCCCTCAACAGCCCTCTAATGAAGTTTTAAAAAATTATGACAGATGCAAAATTATCATTTTTCAATAAACTCCATTCAGGTAATCTGAAGCTAAAACTCCCCAGGCTAGTCCAATACCATAATTAATAAACCATAATGATGTAGAGTACTAGCTAATATGCTTAATTATACTGATTTATCAAATTTATATAGCTGCTCATTTCACAAATGTGATTGTTTATTAAAGCTAAAGCAGATGAGGTGTGGACAGGCAATTCCCAAGCTAGAGAGAACTGTTATTTAAACATGGTCCACAAGACCCCAAAAGAAACCGCCAAGCACCTATTACCTTGGAGAGCAGCATAAAAGTTTAAAGGCTGGGGCAAAGTGAGCAATCAACTGTCATGTTAAGGTTTCATCCTTGCTTGGAATACAGATACTCTACTAGCCAAGATGCACCTAGGATTCTTCTGCCAGTCTAGTCACAACAGGTGAATTAAAAGTTAAGTGTCTTAAGGTCTGTGATTTACTTCTAAGCCAAGGTATTAAGTCTAACACTGACAGAATGTGGAGCAACATACTATTTTAAGGCATATTCAAAATGTATATGGAAGTCCTCACCCTTCTTCCATACAATTTTATTCTTTCCAATCCAAAGGGATTTTGTAAAGAGGCCCAGGATTGTCTGTCTACCTATTGCTTGGCAGAATAGCTCTCTGTAAATTAAAGATAACAAAACCAGATTTGCTGTTTGGGGAGAAGTTGGCAAAACAAAGATGGAGTTTGAAAATGGACCGGATCAAATCCAGGGGCTTTGGAAAAAATATATTGCAACTAAAGTTTCAAATTCACCCCTGAGGGAGACTGTGGTGATAATTTCATTCTAAGGACACAACCCTCTGCTCCTGGCCACATGACCCAGAGCAGACTGTGTTCAGCCCATCCCCTGCTTCCTACTATACACGTACACACAAACATATGGTCAATGCTTGTAAAAAAATGGAAAAAAACTTTAGTCATGCTCTGCATGTGTTCCCTTTGTCCCAAAGGTGCTCTTCAAAAGGAAACCAGACTTTCTTGGTTTTTTCCTTGAAAACATTTTGCTTCTCCTCCACAAAAATGTCTTTCATTCTGGATGACCTGGAGGACTGAGAATCTCCATAGACCAGCGGTGTCAAACTTGATTTCATTGAGGGCCACATCAGGGTTGTGTTTGACCTCAGGGGGCCGGGGTAGGTGTGGCTGGGGTGGGCGTGGCCAGTTTGGTGTCACTCCTGTCGGGGGCACCTGTGGTGGCCCGAGAGCTCTGCCAGCAAAAACAGGCTCCCAAGCCCTATTTTCAGCTGCCAGGGCCTCCTGCAACCCTCCATCAGAGAAAATGGAGCTCGGGAAGGCTGCAGCCCTCCCGAGCTCCATTTTCATTGGCAGAGGGTT
>JANHZT010002268.1:211286-223504 GCA_032468215.1 Stegonotus admiraltiensis | reverse complement strand
AGCAATGGGTGATTTATTGTTTATGTTTTTTTTAAATATGTTTTGTTTTTTAAAAATTAATAAAAAATTAAAAATTGAAAAAAAAAGAATTTTTTTTCTGTTATACTTCTGATATCTGGATTTTGTACAGAGCATTGGTCACACACAGATTTTTTTTCAGTACTGTAGTCACAAGGTCAATACATTTGTAAGCATAATTGTATCAAGGACATAAAAAAATAAGTATATGCAAGCAAGTAAAAGAAAATACTGCCAAAAAGGCAAATAAACAAATGAAGAGAGACAAACGTGATCTACATTTAAACCTTAAGATGATATCTCTTGTTTGCATCAACCGCACACATTGGCATTAGCAATAATTTAAAAATTGAGTGGTAAATCATCTAACGAACTGGATAATAGCTCTAAAACAAATAACAAAACAAAAGCCAGCACTGTGACGTGCACCCGCTCTACCTATGTTCCCATAAAAAAGAACATTTGTATTTCCTAACAAAATACTACATAGAGAAAAAGAGCCATGTGCAATGCAATGTAGAGAGGGCATAGATCTCTGCCTTATTCTTGCACTGAACAGGTTCTAGGAGAATAAGAAGTCACCCATCTTCACAGATACAGATCCTCCATAAACTGGGAGGGAAGCATGTCAGGCAATAGCAATAGCACTTAAACTTATATACCACTTTACAGTGCTTTACAGCCTTCTCTAACCGGTTTACAGAGTCAGCCTACTGCCCCCAACAATTTGGGTCCTCATTTTACCTACCTCGGAAGGATGGAAGGCTGAGTCAACCTTGAGCCTGGTGAGATTTGAATTGACAAATTGCAGGCAACCAGCAGTCAGCAGAAATAGCTTGCAGTACTACACTCTAGCCACTGCGCCACCATGGCTCATAGGATGATCATAAGAATTATCTTTGTTCAATATGACCCTACAGATTTCAAAATAGCTGATTAATGGGCTGCCAAGAACATGGAGCAGGGCATCATGGCTCGAGAAGAGATGCTTCTAGTAGACTAGACCATAACCTGCCAAGAATCAATTATTTCAATTGCCCATCATTTCTGAAAAATTCATGTCACTATACATGAATTCATAGGAAACAGAAAAAGTCACATCAGAACACCATCTAAACTTATGGATATTCCTTCCTTCCAGCAAACATCAATAACGATATGTATTAAGAAGACTGAGATTTCTCTCTATTTCTTTCATCAGCATATATGCAGATTACCTTCTGTTCTTACTCAAATATTGATTTACTTCCATTCTTAATGGCTTATAGGCATTCAAGAAAATTGTCGATATTAGTAGTGTTGATATTTCCTGAGACTGTACATTTCTATGATAGGACATGGCATGTATGCCTTTTGTTGAATATATGGGCAAAGATGTGATAAGATTAGGCATTTCTAATTGTCTAATGTTTCTTTGGGCTGAGAAGAAAGTAAATGGATACTATTATTTTCTTTCCAAATAAAGAAAACAATAGGTGTACGAGATAGAGTTTATACTGTGAATCTTGAAAGAATCTGGTCTGGTAGCATCTTACAGATATTATCTGAGTTATTATTGAACAATTCAGTGGGTATCATTAAGACATTTCCCTGCATGAAAGAATTCCTTTCATCCACAAGAGGAAGTAGGATACAATGAAGATACTAGAGAATGTGGGAGACAATTTTTCCTTCCCCTGCAGCTTCCCAAATATTTCCCATTCGGTTCTGAAGAATCCCTGTTATCCTCCAGAACAGCTTTTAGAAAACACAAAAGGAAGATGAAATCAAGAGCAGAATTCTACTGAAAAACAAAATGGATCCAAACCATATTGCCTTTCCATAAGACAAATGCCATGGCACAAACTTGGGGCACCTTCGTAGGAGGAGGAGGTCCCATGTTAGGTGCACAAAAATTAGGTGCCCCGCGATGAATGCAAACATGAAGAATATACCAATTTCATTATCCAGTAATGCCTCAATTTCATTGACCCCCACTAACTGGAGTTCAGACACAATGGAGGAAATGTGTGTCCATGATGACTGTCATTATGTAGTAGATGCATTCTATTATCCATGAAAAATAACCTGCCCTCCATGGAAGCCTCCTCTGATTAAAGAGGCTTTCATAATGAAATTTTACTTTTGGATACAATCACACTGTGTCTTTTTTTAAAATCCTATTCATGCTCAGAAAAAAAGAGATGATTTTTTAAGAGGCATAAGAACTGACAAAAGAATTGAAATCAGAGACACACGAAAAGTCTAAATGTCCAGAAATAGATTATCAGAGCACAATACAAAGAAGATGTCAGAAATTAATGTTCATTGGTGATGTTTTAGGGTTTTTTCCCTTTCTTTATATTCTTACAGAACAAAGAGTGGAGATTTTATTACTTAATTCAGAGATTAAATTTTTTACCCTGGTTGTTAAAATACTTTAATGTACTTTGATGTGATTTAATATTTTATGGTTAATTTCTAATAAATTATTGAACCGTAACTAGTAACTAAATAGTAAGCAAAATGTGAAAAGGATAAGTATGTGTGTATACATACCCTTTCCACCTTTTCTCATTTTGCTTGTCACCCCTTTTTCAAAGTCAAATAATTTTTAGAAGACATTTAAGACTTAAAGCCTAAGCATTATATTATTACAGTGATGGCTAACCTTTTCTGGACTGAGTGCCCAAAACGTGCATGCCTGCCTGAGCGAATGCGCGTGTATGCACCCAAACCCCCAAAATGCAATGTGTGTGTGGCCCTGTGCATGCGCCCCATCCCACATGCACATGTGCGCACACCCCCACATGTGCCCCGCCCCCCCGCACCTATGCACATGGCCCCCTGCATGCGCCCCGCCCCAGTGCATGCGCAGCAGAGACCTGAAAGCTAGCTGGCCGGCGGGAGGCGCATGCACAGCAGAGCTGAACTGGGGCAATGGCTCACGTGCCATCAGAGAGGGTGCTGTGTGCCACCTCTGGCACACGTGCCATAGGTTCGCCATCATGGTATTATTATTACAGGTGCTTTACCTTTCTCTTGTAATGTGTAAACATTAACCATATAATTAACCTGTTATGTCCAGTTTGACTTATGATTATTCATTCAGTGGTCATTCAAACTTACGCCAGAGCTAAATGAAGGAACTTACGACTTGTGACCAAAGTTATGGCTGTTGTGGTGCCCACATGGTCTGATGATTGTGACCTGGGCATTTGGCAACTCGTTCACACTTATGACTGACTGCCAAGTGTCCCATAAACATGCGATCACCATATGCATTTTCTCCTGCTGGCTTCCCCAGAAAGTCAATGGGGAAGCTGCAAGGAAAGTTGTAAGCCACTGCTGCCTCCTGAGAGGTCTCCCTCTGGTCCCTGGGAACCGACTGAAAAGAATTTGTGCTGAAATCCAAGCAGGAGTGTGACAGTTTTTATATTTACTGAAGGGTAACTGGAGCCTGTCATTTAGGAAAAATTTATCCATTAATATGTCATGTATTTTGCATGCATGTGCAACACAGCATAGCCAAACATAGCAAAATAATTAATTAAAAAAACACAAATACAAAATCAAACTGCTAAAACCAAGAGCATAAACCTGAGTTCTGACAAGTAGAAGATTACTCATTTACTAGAAAAAATAATCATTATAAAGTAATCAGAGTGCAATCATTCAACCAACCTATAGTACAATCTTTTTTTAAAAAGTAGAAATCTATTACAGTTTTTAACAGAAATAAATCCCCATGAAATTAGTTAGCACTCACCATAGCAATAGTATTAACCATTCAAGGAAGCCAGCTCTAACTTATTTCAGCAACTAATTCCAAATGGGATCATTTTTAAGTATAATCCAAGAGCCATGGTGGCACAGTGGTTACGAGTGCAGTACTGCAGACTACTTCTTCTGGCTGCTGGCTGCTAGCAATTTGGCAGTTCAAGTCTCACCAGCTCAAGACTGACTCAGCCTTCCATCCTTTTGAGATCGGTAAAATGAGGACCCAGATTGCTAGGGACAATACGCTGTCTCTGTAAACCGCTTAGAAAAGGCTGTAAAGCACTGAAGTGGTATGTAAGTTTGTCCTATATTGATATCAAGTTCTCAAACTACAAAAGTTGCACTATGACCCAGTATATTTATGCAACTCTTAAGCAAGATATTTAAGAATTCTGCCCCAGCTACAAACACCTGGAGAGAGTAAGGTAACCTTGTTTCTTTTTTATATTTCTTTCTTATGGGGTGAGAAATGATTTGAAATATTGACTCACTTCTACTCATGCATGTTCCACAGAAATCTGATGGTGTCAATTGTAAGAGGAAGACTATTCTCATGAAGTTATTCTGTAGGCATACCACTTTTCTTTGGCAAAGGCAATACCATGGAATGGCTGTCCGGCAGGAAACAGGCTAGTGTTTGTGCCATGATGACTTTTGAAGGGTCATTATAACTAAGACTTGGAAATGCTCTCTGGAAAGAGAGCATTCAAGTCATCTGTAATTATTACGCATCTTTTACTTTTCTATTTCTACTGTTACAGTAAATGTATTGCTAATATATTTGCATTCTCCCTTTATGTTGATTATGTGCCATCCAAGTAATGTCAACTCTGATGACAATGAATTATTTTCCTTGTGACAATGTTTATGTTGCTTGTGATTTAATCTTATTGTGGATGGGTTACTATTTTTCTTTTTTCCCCTATGTTTATATTTATTTGTTTGTTCAATTTGCATGGCTACCCATGTCAACGAATGATTCCTGTAGTATATCTCGTACTACTATGAATCAAAGATATAAATTCCATATACAAATCAAATTCCTCTGGACAGCTGAATTAAAAATTTGGGGGAAGCCAAGTTGTATAAAACATTTGTTAATGTTCCTATGATGACGGAAGAACTGCATCATGGTGGTTTTGTTTGGCATACAAAATGTTTCAGATCTGAACTTTGCTCCATAGCAAATGCAGGAAGCATCATGAACAACATGGAGATTGATAAACAAGGAATTGATGTAAGGCTGCTTCTTATAATCCTGGCATTGGACATGGGACTTTTCCCCTGAAAAACCCTATGAAATTGCTTGAATTATAAAAATGGTGAAAAATAATCAAATTGTTCAAACAAAATTAAAATGGGAGGTACGCTGTAGCAATGACAGGTGTTTATACATATATATGCTTTAGACACAAATGACATTGTATATTTTAGCTTTAGGTCCAAATCCCTGAGAAAATTTTCTAAACTCCATAACTCACCAGAGTGAACATTGATCACTTTGATAGCTGCTGTGAGCTATAGCTCTCCTATAATATAACTTGGAAAAGTGTCAACAATCTCTTCCAGCACAGGTTTGAACAGTTCAATAGATTGGAGAATCACCTCCCATTAATTAAATTCTAGATCTGAACATGGTTGCACATTTTCTCTCTTTCTACTGTTGATGTGAGTGTGTTTTTAACAGTGAGCATGGACACATGGTGCTAATTCACAGACTTGTTTTTATAACATTTTATCCCTGTAGGCGCTATGTAAAACTGCCAAATCAGCAGCAATGTCTTGTTAACACTGGCATTTGTTTAATCCTCAGAGGCTTGATGAGCAGACAATATATTACTTCCAAAATGGTAACATAGTTATTCTTGCTTATTGTTCCTCTAAAAACGTGGCACAGTGCACTGCCATGATTGCTTAACTCAATCAGATAAGGGTGCCTTTAAGAAAAACTAAAAAAGAATTGGAACAAATTTTCAGTTTGCTGGATTATAAGTGTAACTAAATATTCTGGGCAAGAAAAAAATTGTTTGGTGGGCAGATTGGCAGGCATTGTGGGTGGGCCAGTGGGGGACCTGGGATCTTGTATATCATAGCAAGATTCCTCGGAGGGTGGGGAGTGACAGAAGCTACTTATGGAAGTGACTTGCAGCATATCCTGCTGACTTCCCTATTGACTCTGCTTGTGGGAAGCTGGCAGGAAGGTTGCAAACAGTGATCTCATGATTGTGGCTTATTATGACATAGTAATCGTGAATTTGAGCACCCAAATCACAATTACTTGATCATGGGCAAACTGTGATGGCTGCAATATATATATATTCACTGCATTTTGAGACAAAAACCACAATGAAATTACACTGGGAGTAGGTATGAATAAGTCCAGTGAAAATTTCTAGAGTTCCTCATTCTGCTGCTATTTGCAACTTACTAACAAGAAAGGTGTTAGTTTGTTCTATGTCCATTGTAGATGCCTAATTTCACTTTGATAATGGTGATGATAATTACATGCCATCAAATTGTGGACTTTTAGTGGCAGTACTAAAATAATAAAATGAGAAAGATTAATGTCCTGCTGAAACATGAGAAGAACATTTAAACAATAAATGAACTCTACTGATTTGACCTAAGAATTGGGTCTTTTAAAGCAGCATAGCAAATCATGGCCGGGCAAAAGATGAGATAAGAAAGGGTACAGACAGAGGTAGGATGAGATACGTTGAAATAGGAATAATGAAAAGATAGAAGTTTTATAGAAGCATGGGTCACAGTAAGTCGAGGAGAATTCATTTCCTCTGAGATATAATTAGATGTTCTAAGATTCAGCAGTTCTCTCTCTCTCTCTCTCCCTCTCCCTCTTTCTCCCCCCTCCCTTCTCTCTTCCCCCCATCCATCTCTCCTCATGTAAGAAAATAATTCATGTTATCCTTCCTGAAATGGACAATTCCTAACAAGCCAAATTATATCCTACAAGACAAACTTCATTTTTAAAAGAAAGGTAAAATAATACATGGCATATAGAATGTAAAATAATTGTACATCTGTATGAATATAATGGTTGAATGAGCCTTGATCATATAGACAGCAATTTAAACTTCCTTGCCTTAACCTTGGTATGAATGGGTAATGCTTCCTAGAGTATTGGGGAAATAAGAAATGTATATATGCTATCTGATGCAATACATTTCCTGCCTTGTGTTGAGAGAATGTTCTGAAGAATTACAATAATAGCTAAATATTTTTATTCAGCAATAAGCTCCATTTTAATCACATCTGAGTTGAAGAACTCCAGACAACCACTAGAGAGCAGCAGGGAGACCCAGAAAAGGCTGCTACCAGGAAGGATTTGCCTGGATGTTTGCAGTTCAGATCCGTAGTCTGCTCCACTGCAGACTTTGCTTTTACTTCTTAGGAAAGTTCCCTTTTTTCAGAATAGTATGGGAGAACGAAAAGCTGCAGTCAATCATGGTGTGGGCCTCATAAATTATAACTGAGACCCAAACTTAAGAGCTTGTGAAATAAAACATTCTACCAGATGAGGGAATTTAATCTTTTCTCCACGCTGGATCATTAGCAGAGAATAATCATACTCTTCTGCATCTAAAGTGACATATGGAAATGAAGAACATTCTTTTAGTTTGTATAACCTTGGCACTTGAATTTTTGGACTACTTTCTGTGTAGTGTAGAATATTACGATATGAATGCAAGTTAGTAATGTCATTAGAGTGGTCTTGGAGAACTGTCTCTGTACAAATTGTGAAATAATAAATAGCCTCCCTGCTGAAATACAACTGAGGAGTACACTAATATGAGAAACTTTGACTTTCCCATTGCTACTCCTAGGATCAATTATTTTATTTCTCCTGAAGCAGACACTGCAATTTAACTGGGACTTGACTACTTCCTAAAAAAAAAATCCTTTTCTATAAACATCTTGGTCATCTTGTGTGCACAATGCTACATCATGATGGATAGCATTCACCAGACTCTCATTTAGTTTCCTTAAATGTAATGAGGCCCTGATTTATTGCTCTGTATTCCATGAGTTTCACTGATGCCAGAAGTAATACTTTAAGGTTGTTTTTGCACTCCAGTGATCAACTGATAGCAATTTGCTGCGCCCATTCTCAAGTTCCTACACAAAGGTCTATATCCTGAGCTGTATGCACATGAAAAACAAGAAGAAATCCATTAAGCAGAGGGGAAATTGTATGTGTTCAGCTACCTTAACAAGTGGTACCTTTAATGTGCTTCATCAGCTCTTTGTTTCAGTCAGCTACTGTACGAATTATTGCCACACTGCAGGCTTGGCACTGATTAGCAGATAGCATTTAAATGACTGAAGAATTTAATGACTTCTTTATTCAGTTTTCCCTTATGCAAGAAATGTGTTGCCTTGATTTTCTTATATACAATGGAATGGATGGCCTTTTAAAAAAATATTTGCTTATAATTCCCAAGTTGGGAAATTCTTTGCTGAGCATCCAAATTATCTACTCCTTAGGAATTACAAGCTCCATCCTTAATAATTTTAACAACAAATATTGATACAGCTCTTTGGTGCATGCATTCTTATATGCGCTATTAAATAATTGTATGGAAGTAACGTAACTGTGTAAAATAAAACATTTTCATATGGAGGTGATCTGGCAGATGTTGGGTTACTAGAATTGTCATGACTATACCAGAATGGCAAAGTACCTTCCTGCACATATAAATTATTCAAAAATTGAAGTAGTAGCCTATTTTTATTTGCTGCTTGAGCATTTGGTGGAATTCAGTTGTTATTCACTATTCATTGTATGTACCTTTGATTGAATTGATGCTATCTATTTTATTGAAAACTTTTTATTCATAAAGAACTGAGATTCTTTATCATTTCCCTTTCAATCCAAGTTTCTGCAAAAATCCAGACAAATAAGAAGCTTTCCTCAGGAAATGGACTGCTAACAGAAAGATGGGATACTTTGCAATGATAAAAAGTATAGAAGCTGAATTTCACCCCTAGTTTCCTTTGGTGACAATTCTGTATCACACATGACAACTAGCAAGATCTCTTCTCTATTTATAGATCAAAGTCCACTACCCTGTCCACAAAAGGAAACTGATTATTTGCAAATAATGGTATATTTTCTGCCAAATTTAATTTTCTCTATCAAAACGTAGGCAGGTAAAAAGACAGGGAAGGAAGAATCTAAATTATCCTTTGAGATATTGTACTGTGCTTGCCAGTGTTTGACACACAGCAAGCTTAGTTGCAAAACCATAAAATATTAAATTGTATATATTTTATCTTTCCTTTATTACTTATTAATGGATTTTACTGTTTTTATGCTTCTACTGCTTTTAATACTTTAAATAACTTTGGGACCTGTTTAGGAACCTCTAATACCAAGTAAATATTATTATTGTTGTTGGTTTTAATCCATTGGTCCAATAAATAAAAGAACATTTCAACTGCAGCAGTGTAAGTCATGTATAGCATTGTAGCTTATGCCAATCTACATATTTGATGCAAGGCTTTTTAAAAGAGAACGTGCTGGTTTGGAATTAAAAAAAAAACATCTACCAGAGACAGCTAACAAACCAGTATTTGCAGTTCATCTACAGGTCTTTTTTCATAAAATCTATTGAATATAAAATCAATGTGTGGCCCTGGAAGGCTGAAGTTGTAACACAGAAATTCAGACAGGCTGTTTGAAGGGGAGAGATCAAGCGCTACACTTTTTTTTCCTTTTGCCCCCTGTACTCTTCCAGCCCAGTACTGCTAACAACGAAACCACCTCCTGAGTTGTGGAAAGTTGTAAAGAACATGACTATCTACAAAAGAAATTATTTGAGATCATTACAGAACACGTCTGTAAGAAGCAGCTCCAAGGCTGGGGAGCGGGAGCGAAATGTTCTTTCCCCTGGATATTTGCGGCTTAGCCCACTGTTAGGTTCTTAGGTTAACATGAAAATAATTTTTAAATCTGTCTCTCTAAGACTTGTAATTAGCCGCGTCTTAATTCATGTTAGCTTGTCATCTCTACTTTGCAGAGCAGAAAATGAGAACAATGTAAGATCACGAGTCTCACTGGGGATCATTAGAATTCCCTATTGTTGCTTAATCACATGTCATCCAACTGATACGTGTAGCCAATAGATACAGTAATTGTGTTTTCCGCTTTAGATTTCACCATATCTCCTGTGTTTAATAAAAGAGTTGAGTCTTATACTACAATTATAGGCAATCTAAAGAAACAACCTTACCGCTAAAATGGGTAAATGGAAGATGGAAATTCAGCTTCAAGATCAAATTTGTCACTAGGTCGCTATGTGACTATAACTCACTGGGAGTGAATATAGTATTCATCCAGAAGGTACCAGTTTCAATCCATGGCATCTGCACATAAAACTGCCAGAAGTCCTGGAGAACTGTTGCCAATCAACTCTAATAGTAACATGGACCAAAGGACTGATTCAGTATACAGTAGCTTCCTGTGTCCCTAAGATACATGGCACAAATTAAGAGTACAAAGGAAGATTGAATCCTAAAGGTAAATTAGGCTTTGAGCGACAGAGATAAATCCAGGAAAACATAGGCAAATGACTTCTAAATTAAAAACCTCTGACTAAATATTCTTCCAACCAACTTGATTCAAAAGTATCATCCTGCAACTTTTCCATGGAAGTCTGCATCAATGCCCAACTCATAAGTACAAAGACAGAAAGTGAAATTATAAAATACACTTTATTTTTGGTATGCAGCTGACAGCAACTATGTTCAGGTTTGCAGGGAGTTTTAAGTTGTTTTTGGAGATTATTTTTTTTGTAAAACCGAATCATCTGAAGCTTCCTTGTTCAATACAAACCCCACTTGGTAATAAACAAATCCTGCCCTAAATCATTGCCAACTTCTATGTCTCAGTTCATTGATCCCTTCCTTCCTTCCTTCCTTCCTTCCTTCCTTCCTTCCTTCCTTTCCACATGATATTCCAATTCTAGAAGAATGATGAAGGGCTCTCAAGTACTACTCCACTAATCTTTGGAACTCTGTCTACTTTTTTATTTTTAAAAAGAGTACTTTTTACAGCTATTCCAGTGCCTGGCCAATGAACTGCTTTCTCTTCTGCTTTCTCACTGCCAGTCCCATGAATTAGGCTAATACTTTGTTTAACTCAGTCAATTTCACCGATTTGTCAGAGACCTTATATTTAATGGATTAGGTGAATGATAATTCCAAAGATTGGGTAGAAATTGCATTTTGTTGGATTTGCTTAATTAGTGAGTGATATTGTTTACTGTGTGACTGGAAATCTTTTCAAAATTGAGCATGGCAGATATTCTGGGCATCATTCCAATAGTACATGGAAATCCTGTGATTCCTCAAATGCCATAGAATCTTTGCCATCGTCCAACAATAGAACAAATGCTACCTCTTCTCCACAAACCCTCAATTTTCGTTTGCTCTAATGTAAAAATGTGCTCACTCCCATTTACTGTGCTAACTCACTTCTTGCCCAATTATGCCAATGTTCCCCAATAAACTAGTGAGACAATAGATGTATCAGACCAAAGACTTACTTTTCCCCACAGTGGCCAGCCAGACCAAATGGGAGCTATGAATGCAACAACCTCCTGTCTCTGTTTCTTCTTAGAAATTATTGTCTAAACCTAAAGTAGACACAGATATTCTGATAAGACAAATCGTTATTCTTTAATGACATGTCCCATGTTTCTTGAATGTGTAGAATATTACCTAAATTTTGAAAACATTATGTAAGCCACAAGTTCCATACACCAATTTCAGTATTTTGGCATGTATATGTTTCTCTGTTTCTAAATTAAAATTAAAATTGTTAAAAATCAAATTAATACATCAGATTTGCCTCTACTCATAAAATTTGAGCTAAAATTGCTCCCTTTCTATACCACAGTTTTCATGTTCCCTCCCCCTTGAAACGAATTGTAGGAAAATAAAATTCAGCAGAAGATTCCCTGCACAAAATGGCCTTAAGCAGCCACAGTTGCCCAGTTTAGTCATTCATCCACCTTGTCAAGGCTACATGGAGGTCATTTTAAATCATGTGGTGCCACATAATATTAGAAAGATGGGATATAAGAACATTAAATATGAAAGAACATGCCAATCTGGGACTTCAGTCTCTATTTTTCCAGACTTACACCACTGAAAATTTGAGCGTGAGAGGTTTGGTGTTACTATTGTCTGACAATATATAGAGCATTGTTGCTTGTTTTTCAGTGAAGAAATTAAAACCTTTCATAAAATCATCACTATCATCAAGTAAAAATTTAAAAATAAAGTTGCCTTAAATTGAACTTGTTTGTTGAAGACTTAACTGACATGCCTATACAGCTTTTCTTTTTTTTTAATTTTAATTTATATGCCGCCCTTCTCCGGAGACTCAGGGCGGCTTACAATGCATTAAGCAATAGCCT
>JANHZT010002268.1:189151-202711 GCA_032468215.1 Stegonotus admiraltiensis | reverse complement strand
GGACTATTGTAACGCTCTCTACATGGGGCTTCCCTTGAGGTGCACCCGGAGACTCCAGTTGGTCCAGAATGCGGCCGTGTGGGGGATTATGGGAGCGATGGGACGTTCCCACGTGACACCCCTCCTGCGCGAGCTGCACTGACTTCCGGTGGTCTTCCGGGTGCGCTTCAAGGTGTTGGTGACTACCTTTAAAGCGCTCCATGGCTTAGGGCTCAGGTATCTTCGAGACCGCCTTCTGCCGCCAATAGCCTCCCACCGGCCAGTATGCTCGCACAGAGAGGGGCTCCTCAGGGTGCCATCGGCCAGATAATGTTGGCTGGCGACCCCCAGGGGGAGAGCCTCCTCTGTGGCGGCACCCACCCTCTGGAACGACCTACCCCCGGAGATACATATGATCCTGGACCTTCGGACTATTCGTCGGGCCCTTAAAACTCACTTTTTTCATCTAGCCGGGCTGGCTTAATCCCATTTTTTGGTTTTTTATTTTTCAGTTTTAAATTTGTAATTGATTTTATTGGGGTGTTTTAAATTGTGGGCTGAAATTATTTAATATCTTTTAAATTGTTTTTAAATTTTGTGTGCTATGTTTTTTATTTTGGCTGTTCACCGCCCTAAGTCCTGTCGGAGAAGGGTGGTATAAAAATCAAATCAAATCAAATCAATAAATAAATAATAAACTTGGCCTTTCTGGTTCTAATCCACAACTTAAACTTAACCGCTATGCACCAGTCCTCCACAATTCCTAAAATAATGTAGAGTTGAATCATACTATTATTCATGATTATTCCCAGAACTATAGGAAGATGACTTTAGGGAAACAATTAGACTATACTGCATATATGCATATTGTTTTGTACACTGAATAACTTATCTTGTAAATGAGGGGTATCAAACTCATGGCCTGGGGGCTAAATCTGGCCCGTGGGGTTCTTAGATCTGGCCCGCGGGGCTGCCCGGGAAACAGCAAAGGACCGGCCCGCAGTGATTCTGCCAGCGAAAACGGGCTCCCAAACTCCATTTTCGGCTGTCATGGCCTCCTGCAACCCTCTGCTGCATGTGACCCTCTCAAGCTCAGTTTTCACTGATAGAGGGTTGCAGGAGGCCGTGGCAACCGAAAACAGAACTCGGGAGACTGTTTTCGCTGGCAGAGTAATTGGGTCACCACAGGTACCCTAGACAGGAGTGATGTCGAGCTGGCCATGCCCACCCTGGCCACGCCCACCCTGGCCATGCCCACCCACAAGGCCCAACACAACCCTGATGCAGCCCTCAATGAAATCGAGTTTGACACCCCTGGTCTAAATCTATTTTTATTTCTCTTTTATCAATAAATGCATAAGGCAAAACTGAGTGATCTATACAGCTCCGATCATAAATTGTATAGAGAATCATGGAAATTATGTTTTTGAAACTATTCAGAAACAGCTACAAAAATATGTTATCATGGAGGATGGCCAA
The DNA here is from genome assembly GCA_032468215.1 of Stegonotus admiraltiensis. Lineage (NCBI taxonomy): Eukaryota > Metazoa > Chordata > Lepidosauria > Squamata > Colubridae > Stegonotus > Stegonotus admiraltiensis. The sequence goes on along the minus strand of JANHZT010002268.1, from coordinate 201,253 downwards.
AACACAAATTGCTATAGCCATCACTATTACGTTTTTGAAATTATGTTTCTCTATACAAGTACTTATATAGTATAGTTAAAAAGTTCAGTACTGATTTCTTTTTAAATTATCTATTCAAGAAAATAGATTAACCACTACTCAGAAAATATATATATCTTGTTATTACTATTTTTTATTGGGACTGGGACCCAAATAGCTACTGTGTAAAGTGACTTCTTTAAGAGGTTTGTAGAACTAATGAAGAACTTTACACATGTATCTTCCATTTCCATAAATCTGATCAGCAACAATTACTTTATAAATACCAGATTTAAATCATGGCTTTTAAAAATGACTACGTAATGCAAAATGAGGACTATAGTACCACTACATCCATCACCTTGAATTCCAGCTGAGAAATAGATATATGTGGTCATTTAGTTAATGGGACAAAGCAATGAGAGTTGTTTAACAACTAAAATACAACGTAATAAATATTCTAAATGAGAAGAGCTTTTCGTGTTTGTTTGCTGCTCTAATTTAAATTAGCAATTGCATATTTAAAAGGCTTAATAAATGCAAGTTTAGCTTAAGGCTACAGTGTAAAGCAAACAATTTTTCACAAAGGGAGAGATAGTGTAAGACAAACACTTGTTCACAAAGAGAGGGACATTGTGGCACCTAGCATACGGTAGCAAGGACAGAGCACACAAATTGGAGGGAAATGTGCCAAATTATTCAGGTTATTTATAAGCCATAGGAAAATATGGATTTATTTTAGCTACAAGATATAGTCAGATTTTTACCCATTAATTCCACAGTGTACAGCAATCAAATTGTAAATATGCAATGCATTGTAATCCAATATAGCTGTTTTAAATATTGACATTCTGATATTGTGAAACACAATATATTGCCCTCCCAGAACACTTGTTAACACTTCTTGCCTCAGTTGGTCTGATGAGCCTTAACTATCTGTCTAAATTATAGGGATTGGGGGATAGCAATCATAATAAGATACCTGTCACATTTTCTTTCCTTAAATGCCTTTTCTATTAAACCAGCTTTGAATATACCCTGAATGTATTTTTTTTGTTCTCCTCTACCCTCACAAATCCTTTTTTTCATTTCTGTAATTATCACTTTTTCATTTAATATGGCATTGCAGATACTCACTGGGATAAGAACAGCTCTATGAAGTCAAGGAGTAATATGGTCTCTGCCATAAAATTAATATTATTAGACTAAAAAATAAAGGTGTTGCTTACTGAATTGGATCCTATCCTCTAATCTAGGCTTGTTAAACAGGTGTTCTAATATAAGTGTTGTGGGGGTAGAAGTAAGGTGTTCAGTTTCGTTAATTCAGGGAAAAATATCTGTATGTTCTATTCATAAATTCCAAAATTCATAAACCTGAAATAAATAAGTGTACTCTGTTCAGGCAGCCACTGTAAGGACAGAATGTGGAGACACAAAATGGTTCAGAATTGAAAATGGCACATGACAAAGTTACATCCTGTCAGATATACCAGTGGTGGGTTGCTACCGGTTCGCCCCAGATCGGGTGAACTGGTAGTGATGGTGGCAGGAGGCTCCACCCACCCGGACACTTCTGCACATGCGTAGAAGCGTCGCGCCTGCCCATGAGCGAACTGGTAGCGACGGGTTTTGAAACCCGCCCCTGAGCTATACTATTCAACATATACACAGAAATAATTATAAGAAATGCATATTTGGAGGAATCTACCACTGGGGTTAAAATCGGTAGGAAAAATATCAACAACCTCCAATATGCAGATGATACAACATTACTTGTGGAAAGTAAGGAAGATCTGGAGTGGTTAATTCTGAGTGTCAAAGATGAAAGTGAAAAATTTGGACTGCCCTTTAACATCAAGACAACAAAGATAATGACAACTGCAGAGAATACACAGGTCAGCAGATTGACAATGAGACCTTTGAAATAGTAAAGGAATTCATCTTCCTGGGCCAAAGTGGTGACTGCAGTCCTGAGATCAGAAGTCGTATAACTCTTGGAAGAACTGTAAATGTCTGCATGAATGACACCTGGAAGAGTAAAAAGACATCAAACTCACAACCAAATGCAGGTTAATTAATGCAATAATTTCTCCAATTGCTACTTATGGCTGTGAAACTTGGACTCTGAAAAAGGCAACCTTTGAACTGTGGTGCTGGAGGCAACGATTATACATCTCATGGACAGCAAAAATAAGAAACAAAGAAAATCCTAGACTGAACCTCACCAAAAATATTACTTGAAGTCAAGATTGCTGAACAAAGGCTGTCATATTTTGGTCATGTCATGAGAGCTGACTCACTGAAAAAATCAATCATGCTGGGAGTGATCAGTGGAAAAAGAAGGGGCTGCCCTAGCGCCTTTTATAGTGCTGGTTAGACCCTATAAAAGGTGACACTGAGATGACCATGGCAGATCTGAAGGAGGTGGTGCAATACAGAGGAGCATAGAAGAGTGCTGAGCCATAGAGTGGCTGAGGGTCGGACACGACAGAATGGCTGACAACAATGACATATAATTTACTCAAAGTTGATTCAATTCCACCTGGATTATTTTTAAAGTTTCCAGACAAGGGCTCTGTTGGTTTTTTTATATCAAAAACAAGAAAATAAATTATGTAAAAATATAAAAAAATTGAGAATCTGTATGGATAAAATTACAAACTTGGAAATTTAAAAATGGCTGCTATAGTTTACACAGAGCAGAAAAAAAGAGCAGACAGATGACTTAAACAAGACTGGGGGGAAGAAAAACAAACAATTCATCTCTGTAGGCAATCTTCCTGTGCCTGACTCACTTCTCCTTGCCCATAGAAATTAGAGAGGGATTACAAGAGAGTAAGCAGACACAAAATGGTGTAACTGCTTTTATTTGTGTGCCTTACTCTTTCACAATCTCTTCTAATTGCATGTTAGAGTTGTGTTATGCATCTTGAATGCATGCTGTTGAACACACATTTCATTGTATTTTGCAAGTACTGTACAGATACATAAAATTCAGCTATATATTACAAATGCCTTAATTATTTTTGCTACTTTGTGACATCATATCACTAAAATAAACTCAGTTTGAAAAGTAATATACACTCTTAGCATATTCAGTAGTGATTTAAAAATCTTCTGCAAGAATACTGCTTTGCATCTGGCTTCAGAAGACCATTCTCCAAACGCAAGAACTGAGCATTGTACCTCCTCTCATCCATGTGTGCAATTCTGCTGTCAAGCCCAGGGTTTTCAGAAATGGCAGCACATGAAGCAATTAGGAAGGTGGGTTCTGATTTTACCTCTCTTTGCATATTGATGCAACAAGCCAATGAAATAAAGCAGTATGTGTTTCGCTTCTGACTCTTTTAGAAACGACGACAATCTGACCCATGTTTACTAAGTGAGTTTTTAATGAAATGCTATCGTACATCATGACTCCAAAACATGCAGCTGCAAGTGATTAATTATACCCTGGAATACCTAATAACAGACACTTCTGTTTAAATTACATATGGCACCTATTAATTTATTGTCCTTAATTATTAAAGTAGGAATGCTACATTGCACTTCTATCCCAAAGTCTGCTTCTACAATTTGCATATATTTTATCCCTGTCTTTCTTCTCGATTACATGGCTCTACTAATGGAAAGAATGTATCATAGCTTAATTAGTTAATTCTGATTTGTAATCTGCATATCCCATTTAATTGGCATTTTTCATGGCACCAACCTTAATCATATATTTTGCATAACTAACAACCTTTGAAAAAGGAAACATTTAGGAGAAAGAAATGGATAGTTGGCTTTTATAGAAAACCTCTCTTGGTGACAGACACACTAGAACCATATAGCCTCTGAAATCTATACACAAGGCATAATTTCTTGGCCTTGAAAGTTAAATGGATGTTTGGAATAGATTAACAAAAACTTGTTAGTAGGAAGATGTTTGTCAAGGAAAACAGTCATACCAGAAGGTTCTTAACTTAGAGCAATAGATTAGTTAATTGAATGGAATGCTTTATTTGGCAAAGTGTGATTAAACACGCAAGGAATTTGTGGAGAAACTCTCAGTGTACATGCAAAGCAATAGAATGATAATCATAATACCAATAGAGGGGGAATAAAGAGAATAAAGATAAATAATAATATACAGCCATAGTACATGGGTAAATACCCATAGATGTTAGCACTATGGGAATTAGTTGTTCAGTAAAGTGATGGCACAACAGCAAAACTATCCTGTGTCTCATTGTTTTGGCCTGCGATGTCCCGAGGGGAAAACCTGAAACAGTTTATGTCCAGAATGCAAGGGATCTGCAGATATCTTCTCAGCCCTCCTTCTGACCCACACAATATACAGGTCTTCTATGGAAGGCAGGCTGATTGCAATTCATATTAGTGAGAAAAAAATCATTAAAATTCAATTAAAAACACAGGTGTTGCATTTGCACAACAAACATTTTATAGTTACCAGTTGTGTGGCTTAGTGTTCCTAGTTTCTAATTATTCAATTAAGAGTATTGTAAGGGAATGAAGACATACTGATGAAGGGATGTTTGAGCCATTATAAATGGAAAAATAACTCAATCCTAGGAAATTATTGAAAGAAATTCTAAATAATTCCATTTTGATACTGGTGGAGAGAAACTCTTACAGACTTTCAAAATTGTGTATTTTCCCCCCTCTGCTAAACTTTTTAGTTCTTTGTAGTGTCCAGATGTTAAAATAATGAAATTATTTACATTTGTTATGTCTTGGAAAAATGAAATCAGGATTCATTGTAAAAGTTTCAATATTCAAAATTAATCAGGACCTTTTATTTACAGCTTTCCATTTATAACTTCCTAACATTAAAATTTTACTTAGGTTTTTTGCTATTTATTTCAGATTCTTTAAATTCTTACGCTTATGATTACCTTTTTCTTTAGTTCAGGATTGAAAGCAAACTCGCATGGCATTTTCAAACTTCTCATTTCAAAGATCTCAAACAACTAAGAAGTAGGTAGTTAATGAGCAATTTCCAAAAGTGGTTAGCAACTGAGATTAGCAAATTTAACCTTCCTTTAAAAGGCACCAACTGCAATTGAGAGCAAGATGGCTATTCTTGCTGTCTTCCAGCACTTTGTCATGGCCCAGGACTCATTCTCTGACTCTGAAGAAATTATTCCAGCTAAACCAGTGGAATATATCAGCCTCAGAAGACACCAAGCCAGGAATCACCTCGGGCTGATCAAACTCAGATACCATCAGTACAGCTGGAGCACTCAGATTATTATGCATAGCCTCCAAGCCTTTGAACTCAGTAAGGAGTGGAGAGGAGAGCGAAGACAATCAGTGAGGCTTCTTGCTGACCAAGGAGTAACACTTAATTAAAGACAGCTGGCTGCAGCCTGATTTAAGAGGCAGCCCTGACCCATGCTTTTCTGCTGGAAACAATCATCTGATTTTCTGCTCTGGTATATTTTTCCAGTGATTCTGTTCATGATTTATGAAACCCTGACCTCTGGATTGGCTCATAAACTTGACTTGGCTATCTAAACTTTGAACTGTATTTGATTTCTCTTCTGCAGGTCCCAATCAGAATAGAGCAGGAAGGGACCTTGGAGGTCTTCTAGTCCAACCCTATACAATTTAAGACAAGTGGCTGTCCAGTCTCTTCTTAAAAACCTCCAGTGATGAAGCACCCACAACTCCTGAAGGCAAACTGTTCCAATTGGATTTTGATTCCAACTTAAAATGGAAGTAATCAGGGAAATTTTCTTTCCCAGAGGGTCTGTTTCCATTTACATTCCTTTCCTTGTCTGTGTTTATCTATTCAGACTTGAGTAAATTGCTATTTTAACCTAACAACTGAGAGTAAGACAGTTTGAAACCTGGACAAGACATACTCAAACTTGCTGGAGACTATTGTCCTGGCATGGAGACTGTTGGAAGAACAGCTGTTTGGAGTACATGTAGCAATCTCCTATCTTCTTATCTGAAAAGGCTCCAAAGACCTGGTCTAAGCACCAGCTCTTTGTTTGCCATCACTGTCACTGACTGTTTCACACAGACATCATAAATCTGCTGTTCTTCTCCTGGAAATCTCAACACACATTACTGATGAATGGATTCAGTGTATAAAATTTAAAGATGCAATCTTTAAGTTTGATGACTTAAAACATTGGTTGATTTTGATTTCTTGATTTTTCTGTATTCTGTAGTCACTCACTTAATGAAGAGTTCTGGAAAACTCGATATTTGTCTTCACAGTCAATCAGAAAAACAAGCAAAGAGTTGGTTTAAAAAGTAGGATGGTCAGTTAATTTTTCTATATCCATTAAAAATGGTACAAGTAGAATTATTGAAAGTTAATTGTAATTCTTCAGATTCAACAGATGGCAAAAAGAGACCAGGGAAACAGCACCATGACCACTCATCAAATAAATAGCAGAAAAGGAAAACTGTCAATATATTATTACCAATAACAAGTCCAAGGTCTTCTTGTTTCAATTATTGTGCACAATACAATAGTTTTCTGACATAACAAGTCCATCGTAATGAAATGAAGACAGATGAACTGGACATGCTTAGACAGCCAAAGAATGATAGGACATTCTTTGAAATAGATTCTTCTCAATCCAAGGACGACAAGGAAAAGGAAGGCCTTGGTAAAGGAAGAAGACATTTTGATGATGTGGGAGAACCAATCCTTGAGTGATAAACCCATATAATCTTACATGGAACATATTAATCCAAGAGCCAGAGAGTATATGGATGCAGGTGATTAGTCATTAGAAACACAGAGGGGTTGGGTGATACATGCATAAAATTCATAGAAATTTGCTGGATAAACTGCTAGATAGTCCTGAGGAAGCAGATTGAGCTGGGAAGAAGGTTGGCATAAATCACACTGGGAAATGTAGTCAAGCAATCTTCAAAGCTAAATTTAGGTATTAGACTGAATTCCAGGACTTCCAAGGTAAATTTCTCAAAAAATGATACTTGTCTGATTCAGGTTAAAAGACAAAGCTCACAGATCTTAGTGTATGGATTCATACCAGAAAAGGGGATTTAGTTTTGTTAAGCACTGAAAATGTTTTGGGACAAGCCAAGTGTGTATAATAAAAACTTTTTGTAATGCCAGCATTAGTAATGCAATTATCCCAATTTATGGTGCGTCTGTACTACAGTGTATGTCACACTTGAAAAAGGATTAACAGAGCTGGAACAAGTGCAGATGAAGGCTTCCAAAATTGTCAACAGACTCATTTTTTCTGTGAGAAAATGATATAGCATTTGGGATTTTTAGCTTGGGAAAAAATGAATGGGACATGTTCAAGGCATATAAAGTCATGCATTTATTGGAAAGATACTTTTTTCTCCTCTCAAATAATAACAGCAGAGTCATCCAATGAAATTAAGTGGAAAGAGATTTAGAACACACAAAGTACTTCATAGAGCATAAAATCTGTGGACTTCATTAGGGCAAGTGTTGAGGAAATGGCTATTAACTTGATGGCTTTAAAGGGGGTTTGGATCAAATCATGAAGCTGACTCTATCAAGGGCTATTAATAGCAAAGACCGTTATTTTGGGGTTGGGCCAGCATGCCATCAAATGAAGATTATTGGAAAGACATTTAGAATACACAAAAGAGCACTTCTTCGCACAGCATATAATTAACATTTGGAATATGTAAATACAAGACTCAGTAATGATGGTCAGTATAGGATAGGTCTATAATGGGCTATTAATCTTAAAGACTGAATGCTAGCTTCTCTTAGAAACAAAATGCTGGACTGATATGTACCTTGGACTGATCCAGAAGGGCTGTTCTTATAGCTTAATGGATACAAGTTTCCACAGAAAAAAGTGCTTGGATAGAGCCACTAGAAGCAAAATAATGGAAGTGCCCCATAATAGCTTTCTAAACATTACAGAGTAGGTTTGACATTTTATAGTTCTTTATCATTTCTTGATTGTTACAGGCTCAGTGGCTCAGTGGCTGAATGACACCAGAGAAGGTCTGTACTTCAGCAGTTCAAGTCCTATCTCTGCATGACAGAGTGAGCTCCATCACTTGCCTTAGCTTCTGCCAACCTAGGAGTTTGAAAGTATGTTATATGCAAATAGATAAATAGGTACAGTGCTTTCAATAGCAGCATAGCTTCAACAGTGCCGGACCTGCCTGAATGCGATGCCCAAATGCAAGATGATATTGTGGGTGGGAAGTGCCCCAGAAGCCCCTGAAGAACACTGTCAAACCTTTTGGGTATGGAGCTAGTTCACCTCCTATGGTACACTATGGTCACATGTGTGAGCATGTACTGAACAAACTAGGAATTGTCAGCAGCCAAATAATTACTTTGTATTAGCACTGTAGTCTCTTGGCTGATGTAACCTCACCATATACGAAGTAAGTAGGTAAGTAAGTAAACAAATAAATAAATTTGTTGATGAAATAGCTAATAAACCATGCTAAATGATAAATCAGTGTTTATTTACTTCAGCACAAAAAAAGTTCCAGAATAGCTTACTTAAGATAAAACAGTATTTGGTTGAAGCATAAAAGTCAAGAATTGGTTCTTACTACAGCCCAATTTAATGCAGCTATAATACTTTAGTACAGGGGTGCCAAACTGGATTTCTTCGAGGTCTGGATCAGCATTGTAGTTCTCTGTGGGCCGGTGGCTGGGTATGTGTGTGGAGGGGGGGCAGGACGGATGTCTCCTGCAGCATTCTGCCAGCCATTTTTTGGGCTGTTTTGGGCCCGTTTTTCAGCTGGCAGAGTGCTGCAGGAGGCCATGGAAGGTGAAAATGAAGTGCCGGGGGGGGCACATGCGGCCCATTTTAGCTGCGGCCCAGAGGCACCATGGCCAGTCCCTTCATATTTCCAGGCTGGCCCTTGAGTTTGACACCCCTGCTTTAGTAAGAATAATACAGCCAGACATAGTTGGCTGTCTTGTGACAGCTGGAAGAGAGAAGGAACCCTAACACTATCGGTCCACAGCTGAGCCAATGGAATTCTCTATCTCCCCTTCCATCTCAGGTAGACAGAATGGGGCTGGCTGAGAGGTGGGGAATATTTTGCATGAGGAAGAGTCAATGTCTGAATGAAGCAGCTTTTTGGGCAGGAGGTTGGCTTCCTTATTTTTTTATGTCCCTTGTGCAGTCAGAGAGGAATAAAGGTCTGAGACTTTGGTAGATCATATATTTTATATGCATTTCTAGCCAAGTAAGAAATATGAAGCATGTGCTGGTTGGAAAGAAAATCCTAGCACTGTGATTTTATGAATCCCATTATTACATTATCATTTCAGTTAAGGGTACATGCAGCAAGGAAAGGGTTACCAAATATATGAAGTGTGTAAAATGTACTAAAAGAGTGAAGAAAGCAATGGTGAGCTGGTTTTCTTATTATTAATTTAATACTTTTATAATCTGCCTGATTTACTGAGGTAAGGCATGATTTAGCATGCTGTGATCCAGGGTATGAAATCATTCAGCTTGAGGTTTTTGCTGTTCTGACAAAACACATCCTAGATGTATCAGACAGGATGATGATGAACTGAACTTTATGTGCCCATCTAGAAAAAAACCAGAAAGGCACAAAGACAAAGGCATCACTGTCATTTCAAAATAATCAAGCAAAAGTACAGGGTGAAATCACTCACTTTCAAATAAAATTGGGCTCTGTGTGTGTGTCTAAAGGCATCATTAGGAATATATTATAAACAGGATAAAATGAAAAACAAATCCTATGTATGTATGTATGTATGTATGTATGTATGTATGTATGTAATGTGACCAAGGGAAATTTAACTTGACAACAATAAGCTAAACTTTTTCATGCCCAATTACAAAAGACATTCCGACTGTCAAAATTCTTAAATTTTACTGAGCCAAAAAACCTGTTTGAGTCCATTAGGATGCTGATATCAAATGAGATTATACTGCACTAACACATAGGAATGAAGGCTAATATAAATGAAGAATGAGAATCATGTTTCATGTAGTTTTATGTCTAAGAGCAAAAACGGATGAGTAATGATCTAATATAGCTGTTATAGGGCTGCATGATTTCATTTTGCAGTTCATAAACCAAATATTCACACTATACTCATGCCTATGGTTCCCATATCACATTAATAAATAATGTTGTTAACCAAATATATGCTGAAGATGCATAACACAAACTTTAGAATGGAACTATAGGGTTGCCATTGCCTTGTTGAACAGATGGATATCTTAAGTTGGAGTTCAATGCTGGGAATGTGATCCTATTGCTTCTTCTTCTCAATAGCTTTTGTTCTTTGCAATGATAAACTTTCACACTGATTGGCAAATAGGAGGCATTGCTTTGCAGTGATTTCAATCTTTTTTGTCATATAGATTTCAAATGGGAGTTTACAAAGTGGGCTCTTTGAAATGGGAATTATTTTTTTAGGATTTCTCTTTCCAGTGCTTTTCAGTATCTCCATGAAACAGCCAGAGAAGATTTTTAGGAGAAATCTATTGGGAATGTTTGCCCTGTGTGGAGTTGCCCTCTAAACTGAGGCAACAACCAGATGTGTCTCACTAGCTTTGCCTGGATAATGGGAGGAGGGGGAGAGAACAAATGTACACAGTCTGAGCCCCAAACTCCTTTTACGCCCTCCCATATCTCCTGGGAACAGTCAAATAGATAGTGATGCCACCAGTAACTTTATTTTTAAAGAAGACTTCTCTTCCAATGGTTTACTAGAGGAAGACAAGTGACAAATCGTCAAACCTTTTTTGAAGGACTGAGTATTTCTTTTCTCCATAGCTTGCAACCAGCCACGGAGGACCAATACTTTAATTCCTCTTGTGAAAAGATAAAATGGATGACCCGAACATGGTGGGCAAACACACTGGTAGACTTCAAGCCCAATTATTGCAATGTATGTATGATTTTCTTTACATCTAGAAATTTCACTTGATTGAGAACTTGGCAGCCAGGCTGGTCTTTGGAAATACTCAAAGAAATCAAATCACTCTTGTGCAGAAAACTGTACAGAAACTGCGAACAGTCCTTTGGGTGGATTATCAAGTGCTGGTCTACAGATAGCAATAGCAATAACATTTTACAGTGCTTTACAGCCCTCTCTAAGAGGTTTACAGAGTCAGCATATTGCCCCCAACAATTTGGGTCCTCATTTTACCCACCTCGGAAGGATGGAAGGCTGAATCAACCTTGAGCCTGGTGAGATCTGAACTGCCAAATGGCAGTCAGCCGGCAGTCAGCAGAAGTAGCCTACAGTACTGCACTCTAACCACTGTGCCACCATGGCTCATGCCACAGGCAGATCTGGGAGTAGCTTAGCACTGAACCCTTTCTATGGCTGTCTAGGGTTTTGGATTTGAAAGGATCTGTTGTTCCTTTTCTTCAAAAAGGTTTTTCAAATGTACCTTTCTGAAATTTAAAGTTTGCATTTAAATTTTTAATTTTAATACACTGGTTTTATTTTAAATTGCTGCAGGATTCTAATAATAGTATAACACTTCTATAAAACAAGTGATCTGGTCCACTAATATTAAACAATAATCTATTGTTTATAACCATACTTTTATACATTGCATAAAGCAAAGTCCAAACAAATTACAGGATAACATTAAACACTGGCTACAGAAATATGACAAGCAACAAAAGAATCTGTAAAGGTCTTACCCATACTGTGCCATCAAATCTGGAGAATAACAGCAGCCAATACATTGGAAGAGGTTAACTTGTGGAACAACACCAATCTTAATTTCATATGCTAGCAAAGTAATGCCTAAAGACCATTCAATGCAGATTAAAGCCCTACATGAAAAGGGAAATGCCAGATGTTCAAGCTGCCTTTAAGAAAGGCTGAGGAACATGAGACATTATTGCTAATGCATGCTGGATAATTGAGAAAATGACAATTTGTATTTCATATTTTGCTTTCTATGCTTATTATCTATATTAATTAATTAATTAATTAATTAATTAAATTATTTATTAATCAAACTTCTATACCGCCCTTCTCCCAAAGGACTCAGGTGTACAGCCAAAATAAAAACCCCATCATATATGCAAATTAAAAACATTTAAAAGAATTAAATAATGGCCAAATAA
>JANHZT010002268.1:155451-166799 GCA_032468215.1 Stegonotus admiraltiensis | reverse complement strand
TTGAGCCTGGTGAAATTCGAACTTACAGTAATTGCAGGCAGCTGGTGTTAAATTATAGTGCATTAGTCTGCCACACAACCAAGGCTTTTTTATGGTTACAAAGGCTTTTTGGGTATGCAGTTTATGTTTTAGGGCTCCATGCATTTTATGTATTAATTAATATGTGTCTCAGTTAATCAAATAACAGACCATTAAATGAATGTACTGAGATCTTATTCTGAAGCTTCATAGGAACAGAGAAGAGCCCTGCTGAATCAGGCAGGCTACAGGCCCATCTAGTTCAGCATTCTGGATCTCACGGTAACAAATTAGATGCATTTTGGAAGCTCTAAATGTGGACAGAAGGGAGACAGCCCTCTGCTATGTTGGATCCCCAACAACTGGTGTTTAGCATATGTTCCCTGTAGTTCTAAAGGAAATAATTATTCCAAGTCCACTGTTAGCCACTGTTCCATTGCTTTTTTTCAGCTCTCACTTATCCAATTTAAATTGCAGCCCAATAACAAATTGCATATGTAACTTATTTTTATTTTTATTGATCCTGAATCCTCCTGAATTACTTTTTATGAGTAACTCTTCAGTCCTAACATGAGACAATGAGAATTTTTTTATTGATATTTTGCCTACTATGCACAGTTTTAAAACCCTATCATGTCTCTTCTAATCCATTTTTATTCCGTGCTTAAAAGTTCTAGATAGTAGAGGTTTCTCCTGTAGTTCCCTCATAATTTTTGGCTGCTTTCTTCTTGTACCTTTCCTTGCTCTTCAATATCTTTTTGTAGCTCTAGTCAAAATGGTACACAGCACACATGCACAACCATAAAATGGCTAACAAAAGTAAATTCATACACTAATCATTATCAATAATCAATTCCAAAACACTGAAAGAAATCAAAACTCACTTCAGGGAGAGCCGTTACAAACAACATAACTTAAATCAAATGTAATTAAATTATGTCAGTACTATTAATTCTGAATTTCATCAATTATTCCTTAAAAATTAAAATGTGTAACAGAATTACAATCTTACTCCATTTGAGTTTTTTCTCCCACCCCACAACTACCTGATGTAGAGATTTCTGCTGAAATCTTAAATTGTAGTATTATTAAATGCATGATGTCAAGCAAAAAGAAAGGGGGGGGGAAATGCAACCACAGCAGTATATGTCTTTTCATGGTTTATTAGGTGCTGGCATAGTGATGCCCTTTGCTGTTTTAAAACTGAACATACATCAACACTTCCTGCTGTTTCAAAGACACGGTGATGGAAAGCAAGGCTCACAATTATAGTAAAACTACAAGACCTGTCAGTTATGATGCTTGCCCTGTAGCAGCAAATGGGATAGATTTACACCTGGAAGAAGCATCTACAGAGTAAGAACAGTACATTTGTTGTTTTCATCTTCTTTATAAAAGAAATAAGGGAACATCTATAGGAGACACTCAGTATATTTACCAGATGTTACAGGCAACCATGTACCATTTTGTATGCAGAAATTTAAATATCGTAAAACATAGTCTGAATATGGGTGTGTCTGCTTCTACATATGTCAAATGAAAGCTTTTTTTTTTGCCATGAAAATTTTATTAGCATCATTCTCTCTGGTGTTACGGATTTTTTTTTTATTATGAGATCTGGCTTTTATGCTATCTCTGCCATGAAATTGATAATAGCCTCTGCTTTAACAAAAAACAAAAACAAATAAGCAAATAGAAACAACATGAAGCTTTAAAATAATAGTGATGGTGAGGAGATGGATACTTCCCCCCATATTGTGTCTGCCTTCTTACAATGCATAATCATTGCAGATTTCAATATAAAAGGAATTTTTCATTTGAAATATTGTGTGCTTTCATAAATACGTAGCATCTCAAGCTAATTGTCACAGAACTGATTTGGAAACCTGGAACATTCATGGGCTTTTTAAAGACTTCTCTGAAAGATGCCCAGAAAGCATATGTTAATTTGAAACTGACTCCAATTTCTTCTCACTGTATCCTATGTTAACACATTTCTCACTTTTTGCATAGAGTAGAGTAGAGTAGAGTAGAGTAGAGTAGAGTAGAGTAGAGTAGAGTAGAATTATTTATTGGCCAAGTGTGGTTGTATACACTGTACTAGTAAACACGAAAGCATGGGATTCCAGTTTTTTGAAGTAACTATTCAAATTTATATTTGGATTGATTTTACTGCTTTGAATGGCAAGTAGCAATCTACTCAACAATTTCAAATATTGAACTATGCTGATACTCCCTCCCATAGGCATTCCTATCAACTGAAGGAAACAGTGAATCAAACTGATGCTCAGCAGGTACAGGATCAATAAGTATAAGCTAAAAAAAGATGAGTTTTAGGGGACTTCCAAATCATCTCCCTTCCCCCTTTGGGGGGAACTCTATCACAACAAATGCTTATGTATTCCTCTTTCCTTGAGGAAAGAAGTTTTGCAACCATCCAGTGGACATTCTGGAGCAGGGGTCTCCAATCATGCCAACTTTAAGCATGGCGGACTTCAAGAGTTGGGAGTTGAAGTCCACCAAGGCTTAAAGTTGCCAAGGTTGGAGACCCCTGTAATTGACCTCTATCCTTCCCAGTGATTCTGATGAACCTGTGTTAGAGAAGATGTTAAACATTACATTTTTTTAATGCCACACTGGTTATCATGCCATGCAAAATGTGTGAAATTGTCTTAACACCTTCATCTGAACAGTGACATTCTGAATATGCCATAGTATTGTGTCTCTTCTCCAACACATTTAAGGATGAGACTTTAAACCTCACTAGCATAAATGCCCTCTATGCAAGATGGAGATTACTGGAAAAAATAACTAGGAATAGTGAAAGATCTACAACAGAGAGCCCATAACAGAAATTTTTAAAAAATGATCTGTTGTTCTGCAGGTCCAGGCTCTGTTGGCCGCTAACATAGCTTTCTCTGGTCAAAAATATAGATTGGACTGAGAGATCAAAAATAAGGTAAATCAAAAGGCTGTATTTTTTTCCAAGAGAAAATAAACTTAGCAGCAAAGATACACTGGGAGAAAAACTCATCCCAGAAAAGTTCTTTCAGCCAGCATGCCAAACAACAAATTCTCAAGAGGGTATCCACAGAGACACAACCCAGTTCTTGCAGAATAAGAACATTTGGCACAAATCAAGGAACTTGAAACATAGTTCTTATACATTTTACTGGATTCCTTCTAAGGGCATTTTATATTTATGAGAAGTTGTGTGTCATACAGCAGACATAACACCTTGGCTTTAAGTAATTTAAGTATTGCAGGGGCAAAGTTATTACTATTACAACTAGCAAATCTAATTATAGCATTGGAGGCCTTTGGGGCACATTTTATAATTTCTAAGATTTGTTGTTTCGCAGCAGTGAAAGACTGAAATAAATGTTTAAATATATGCAATATAATATGCACAGTTATTGAAAAGCCCTGATTCAAGGACAGAACCTCAAGCATGCCCACTTTCTTCTAATATATATTTATTAAATTTACAGACATATATTTTATGAAAAAATCTAAATAAAAATCATACATTAAATTTACTGCCACGTGAAGATATCTTATTCACACATTCTCTTCCTTTCTTCTCTGTGTCACGTTTCCTAACATCCAAATCTGTTCCAGAAAGTTCACAATTCTCCAGAGCAGATTTGTGGGACATAGGAGAAATTCAAATCATTTATTGGGGTGTTTTAAATTTTATGGGGCCAAATTTATTTAATCTGTTTTTAATTCTTTTTAACTTTTATATATTATATTTTATCTTTGGCTGTTCACTGCCCTGGGTCCTTCGGGAGAAGGGCGGTATAGAAATTTAATAAAATAAATAAATAAATAAGTAAATAAGTAAGTAAATAAAATTTGGTTTTTCACTAACGACATGGAAAATAGATTAGGAGGAAAAAAATGGGTCTGAGGAAACTACTGGTAGAAAACGCTTACACTGAGCTAGTAATTGGTGTAGTAAGAAGTCACTGGCATGTTTTCCACCAACTCTTTTTCTCTCACTCAAATGAATATGCATGCATCTTTTATAATAAAAAATAGAAATTACTTGAATTTGCTTTTTATCCACTGTATTATGTTAAAATATAAAGTATCTTTTAATAGTAATTTTTAAATTGTGTCTCTGATTATGATATATTTTACTAAGGAACTATGGGGGAAAAGGAGTATATTTGGGAGCTCTAATCCCAAAACAAAGAATAGTGAAATAAAATATTTGATTTTAAAATGGAAGGTATGTCCTCTCTTCCTCTGGTGCCTGAGAGGTAAAAAAGACAAGAAACAATTTGAGAGTTGGATAGATACCCAAGCCAAAACTAGCCATAAATCCCACAATGTTTCTTGCAAGAATCTGACTACTTGCCTTATTTTTCTTATCTTTTTGTTGTGATGTTAAAAGACACAAAATAAGCCTCAGTAGCTCAGTAACACTCACTGATATTCCTAAATAAATGGACAGGTGTTTTGTTAATCAGCAACTTTAAAAAAAAATTCAGCTACATCATTGTGTTTCTTCAGAAACCAGGATAAGAATTTCTCTGATGCTTGTGTCAGATGTTTTTGTTCTAATATTGAATTATAGGAAAAATGTTAGGATAGGGAAAAAAGGAAGAAAGAGAAAAAACACTGCAAGTCAAGTTAACTGGGAGTATTAAATTTTGGGCACATCAATTTCAATTGCATCGTGCCTTACAGCTTAATCATTAATTTCTAAAATCCAAAAATGAGATTCAAATTAGTCATTTGAATTATTTTTTATCATGGTCCAGCAGTCTCTAGTAATTGTGACACGCTATTCTGCATAACAATAGAAAAATAAACCTTTTACAGCCAGGTAACCATTCTCAAAGGGATTCCCAAGAACCTACTCATTCCCAAGTACCTACTAATACGATTAAAGCATCTGCAGATGGTGTGGAGTTGACACTGGCAGCTGACAGCAATTTCAGATAGTAAAGCATAGGTGAATTCTCAGCTCCTACCTAATTTGAAAGCATGCTTAAAACATGCTTTCTGAAACTTTATCTTTATGTTATTGTTTCTATCTTTGTAAACTTACCAACTCAATGTTATAGAACCTATGTAGATCAACATTCTGTTCCAATAGTGGCCATCTAGAAGACTACTGGAAACCCAAAGTCAGGAAATGAATGCAAGCGAACTCTTCCCTTCTCTCATAAATAGTACTCGGAAGAATTCTGCTTGCAGCATTACAGGCAACATATAGTTCTCAAAACGTGCTCACTGAAGTGTTAGCTCTCTCATGGTCAAAAGCAAACAGTTTTATTCTGATGTGGCTGGTACCAAAACAAGGAACAGATGACACTACCTCTCTCTCCCTACAGAGGTTTGTGAATTGACAAAATAAATTGAATACTGATTACAGCATAAATATATCTGGCATTTATTACAAAGCAGGCACTGTACTTCTTAATTATATGTTTTCCACCTTGCCAAGGAACACCCAGACACCTGATAGCCCTGTGCTGCAAAAAAGTGTCTTTCCCCTTTAAAGCAAATCCTGGACTCTATATCTTTTCACAGTAAAATTTATGTTACATAGTCAAATTTCATTCAAGTATGCTTTGCCTAAGGACCTCTGTATCACTCAACACTGCATAACCTCAGTTTTAGTATTAGGAACCATGGGGGGGGGGGAGGATTACTTCTGCATTAATAGCAGTAGCACTTCTATACCGCTTCACAGTGCTTTACAGCCTTCTCTAAGCTGTTTGCAGAATCAGCACATTGTCCCTACCAAGCTGGGTCCTCATTTTACCAATCTGGAAGGTAAACTTTAACTTTCAAACACACTTAATTTTATTCACCTCTATCATGTCTCCCATTATTTGCTTTCTGTCTTAAATTAAAAATGACTTGTCCTCAGAGGGTCTATTGTTTACACTCCTTCATTTAGAGACCTACGTATTAATTCATATTCTCCACTTCCTATGTTTTTCTGCCAAGAGGACTACTTATCTAATTACTGGTAAGTTCCTCTGGAATCTTTGATGAGGGTCTTAATCAAAAGCTTTTTGAACATCTACATTAAGTGTCTATCACTTATTTTGACATGCTAAAACATTATAAAAGCTAAGTGAGATAGTTCTTACTTTATAAAAGTAAATTATACACACACACACATACATATATAACTATCCCACTTAGCTTTTGTTTGAGCATATCAAAATATGTAGATAAGTGATTACACACACACAAAGTATTTTCTTTAATTTTTTCCCCTCAATTGACTTAAATATATGCTGTTAATTGGTCTGTAATTTTCTGAAACTTCCAATCTAACCCAAAACATTTTTGCATATTGATGATATACTACCATGACCCAGATATCAAAGCTCGTTTTAGGGACATGATAAATATTTTACAGAAAATTACACATTTCATATTTTAAGTTTTCAAAAAAAAATTTTTTTGTTGTTTTGTTTGAATGGAAGCCACTTATAGACCTGTAAGTATATCTTTGTGGTATAAATAGATGCCCAGAAGAAGCGGAGGTCCTTTGTGCATGGCTGGGGATTTGGCTTATCAGGAATGCTTCAGCAATGAGTATTCCTGAATTGCTGCTTAGACAATCAGTTTTGTACTGAATTTGCCTACAACCGATCCGCAACTTGAAAAGAGGGCTATGCTATATTCTGCTGCTGTACTAGAGAAGCATAGAGACTGTGATCAAGTGTCAGGTTTCTTTCAAGTATGGCTAGAAACCTCTTCTTCCTAGATGGTGACATTCATGACATGACATCACGAGTCATAGTTTGATTCAGATGAGTTATTGCAAGGTTGAAAGAAGCCAATATAGCAAAATATCTGCTCCTGCCATTCATAACAATCAAATATCAATTTACTTGACTTCAATGCAGTTGGCTTTGCATTGGATTCTACAGTGTCACTTAAGGCTCTGGAAGCTTCCCAGGCTCACAGTATAGTCAGCCAGCTGTGCCTGCCTGGCCTAGCAATTGTGATTATCCCTGAGCAGTGATAGCTTAGCCACAATAATCCATGCTCTGATAACTTCCCATCTGGATTACAGTTCAGTATTTTCCTGAATGTTCAAATCTGTAGCTATTTGTTTTACTTAGTTTTATTGTTATCATTCTGCAAAGTTTCTGTATAGTGCTATTTGTACTCTAAAATAAAGGAACGTACAACTCTTGAGATCAATTGGTCATGCATTTTATCTTATCTTTGTTTTTTATTTTGTCTGGCTAACTTATTTTTACTGATTTTTTTTTTCAAAATATCCTCAAGCTACAATATATTAACTGAAACTTTGGAGACACTTAAACCATTTGCCATGATTTAATATAGAAGCCATAAAATTGAATATTCATCACAACCTCTTCACTAAGTTTTGCCAAATATTTAAATTAATAGTCATTAAAGGGATTGTCACATGACAATATAAGAAAATTATTGAGACTTAAGACTATGTCTACAAATGCTAATCTCACCATAAAACAGAAAACCAATTTATTAATATCAGTTGTTTGCTTTGAGAGTTGCTATGAAATGAATATATATTATTCATATATTCATATGCTGCTTTTAACCAATTCATCAACATTTATTTATTATGCAGAACTAGAAATGGTATCAACTAGCATCTGCCGAGAAACCAGTTAACTATTTTCACTAGGATTTTAAGAATTCCTCAACAGAAAAGCAGAGAAGCCACTTTGTGCTGGCTCTTCCTGAGGTAACCATAATTACTAAACATAATGCAGATGGTAATGCATGTCACAACCATAAATTCAGTGTTTTGATCACCTCCTCTGCTGAATCTCACCTGCTACTGAATTCCACCTGCTAGAGAGGGCCTATAAAAGCTCAGGCTATTTAATAGATGGCAAGAATGTAGAGTTAGTATTACTGTTTTGGCACAACACAACCTCTTCCTTTTGTGCCAGTACCACTTGTCATGTGGACTAATGGTGATCAGTGGGGAAATAGATGCCTCCTCATTTCCACTGTGCAGTTGATCTTGTGACTTTGAGAGCTGATGATGCATATATGAATTGAGGTGATATGACTAGGACTTTCTGCAGAGGAGCTACCAACAGAAAGAGGCAACTAACATTAATTCTGAAATAAATATTAGAGCTGAATACTTTCATAGTTTTTCTTTTTTCCTTGGATGCTAGAATGATAAACTAAACAGATGGTGTATGAATTTTATGTAAAACATTTAATTAGGCCAACAAAAGCAGTACTCCACCAGCTGTTCTAGCTAATGACCTTGGGAAATGTAGACAACCCAGATGGAAAAATACATCTTTCTCCATTCAAACAGTTTCTTTTTTCCTTCTCTCAATTTTTCCTCTTGGTTTCGTGCTGCTTAAGAAAGGAAGAATTTGCTAGAAGAGAAAGGTTGGCAGAAAGCAAGAAATAGCAACACTTATCAAAACTATTTACTTGACCACAAAACAGTCGTGTCTTGTCTTTTACAATAATTCTAAACATGGTTTCAATTTTAATATATTTTCAATATTACGAGTTTTGTCATAAAAAATGAACATGAAAAACAACTTGTTGCAATGACATCTAAGATTTGTAAGAATGTCAGCTGATCCCAGGCAAGGAATACTTATTCCTGTGTCTCTCAAACATAACCTTATGATGTAGCAAGAGGTATGGCTGCCATCCCAGAAGTATCCCTCCTTAACTGAGGAGATGGTTTCAATTGTTTTAATTCATGACCCTGAAAGTGAGCAAATGGAAGAAAGATGTTTGAGTCTTTCAACCTTTAACTTACCTTGCTGCTACACAAGATTAATATGGAAAAATAATTTGCTAAATTTTGAACCTTACTTAAAAAGTAAAGAAAAACCAAATGCACATTAGCATAGGTGTATAGCATAGGTGTAGCATAAGTAGTACCTGGCTCAATAGTAGTAGTAACTGTGAGAAGGATCTTGGAGTCCTAGTGGACAATCACTTAAATATGAGCCAGCAGTCTGCTGCAGCTGCCAAAAAAGCCAAGACAGTTCTAGGCTGCATAAACAGTGAGATAGAATCAAGCTCACGTGAAGTGTTTATACCACTTTATAATGCCTTTTAAGACCACACTTGGAATACTGCATCCAGTTTTGGTTGCCATGATGTAAAAAGATCTTGAGATTCTAGAAGAGTGCAGAGAAGAGCAATAAAGATTAGGGGACTGGAGGCTAAATCATATAAAGAACTGTTGCTGGAATTGGATATGTCTAGTTTAATGAAAAGAAGGACTGGGGTGACATGATAGCAGTGTTCCAATATCTCAGGGGTTGCCACAAAGAAGAGGGAGTCAAGCTATTCTCCAAAACACCCAAAGGCAGGATAATGGATGGAAACCAATAAAGAAGAGAAGCAACATAGAACTAAGGAGAAATTTCCTGACAGAACAATTAATCAGTGGAATAATTTGCCTCCAGAAGTTGTGAATGCTCCAACACTGGAAGTTAAGAAGAGATAAGCAACCATTTATGTGAAATGGTATAGGGTTTCTTGCCTGAGCAGGGGGTTGGACTAAAAGACCTCCAAGGTCCTTTCCAACTCTCTATTCCTATTCCTATTCTATTCCACAAATAAGTGGTAGTACTGATCTCTAAAGCTTAAATAACTCCATAGATGTGGAAATCGTCAAATATTTTTACCTTCTCCTATTCTCCTTGTGATCTATTCATTCTTGGCTTCAATCCTATGACATGGTTCCTTCCCAGATTCCTCTCCCTTCACTATTTTGCCTTTCCTCATCTCTGCCATTCATTATGTTTCCTGCTGTGCTGATATCACCTATTACAGTTGGTTTACTTAGCATTTGCAGTGTTTGACAACAGGCTGACTCATTTTTCACTAGTGAACTAAATGTACCACCTGCTGCTCACCTTCTGCCATCAATCTGTCTTTATAACAGCTAATCAATAGTTTGCTGTTGAACTAGACTTCTATTTAAGGCCTTCAGATATGTCAGAACTATAATTTCCAGAATTTCCTACCAGTTGCAATTCCAGTATATTAGGAGAGCATCAGGTTGTGAAAGGCTGCAACAGATTCCATATCTTTTCCTTTCCATCCTCCTGAGATAGCCTCAAAGAGAATAAGAGATGGTTTTGAACACACGGCTCCCCAATCTTTCCGAATGAAGTCTCCCCAATGAAAATTGAATATTAACAGGACCTCATCTGCCCATTTTGGAGGTATTATTAAATTTATTTAAACTTACAAATGTTCATACACTTGCATATTCGAGTCTCTGAAATATGTAATGGAAACATTTTTCTTCTGTCTATCTGATGGTAGAAACACCTGACTCTGGTATTAGAAGAAGTGATGACTGTAGGAATCTTTATGTATACATTCAGTATCTGTAAGTATATCAGTTACTTGACAGCAATAGCTGCAGAAAACTACAACTTCCATATTTTTATAGACTTTCTTAAAACAATAAGTTGCAACGGGGGACAAAGGATAACAGTTTTCATGGCAGTTACACAGCAAGAGAAGCATTGTAAGAACACTATTTAGACAAGCACAAACACACTGCAGCAACCTTGAACATCAGCAAAAGGAAACAGATCATCAGGTAGTGTTATCCTTTTCACAGCTTGTGTTGATTGTGCTATATTGGGTTGAGTGGTCAGGCACTTTTTGATGAAGGTGTGTGGATAGTCATTTGTTGGAAGATGTTATATGGGTGATCTGTTTCTTTTCTTTGATGTGTAACTACCATACATCAAAAATATCTCAGAAACCACCAATACACTATTGCAACCACATGGCATCACCATAGCACACAAACCAACTAAAGCCCTCCAAAACATCTGAAGTAAACCAAACGACTGGGCAGGCCTCAGAAGAAAAAACAGGAGTCATCTACAACATACAGTGTAAAGATTGCAAAACCACTATGTAGGACAAACTGGCAGAAGACTAGCAGATCGCATCCATGAACACCAATCAGCAGACAGAAGAGATAATGAAAATCCTTAATTTCACAACACATGAACAGACTTAACCATAGTTTCAATGGGAAACTGAGTATCCTTGAGCAAGCCAAGTCCAAAAATACAAGAGAATTCCTGGAAGTCTGACAATCAGATAAATTAGCCATCCACAGGTACACAGACAAAAAAACCATCCAAAAGTGACAATCAAAAAGCTAAAATGGAAACAAACAAAAACAGAACACCTCACCAGTACTCAACCCACAGATGAGCAGATATTAACACCAAGAGTAACATTAGACTAATAATCAAGAAACAAACAATACACCAATCAAGGAACTGTCAAACAAGCTAACAATAAGCAACAGCCCGATCAAGGAACCA
>JANHZT010002268.1:142428-155351 GCA_032468215.1 Stegonotus admiraltiensis | reverse complement strand
GGGGGCAATAAGCTGACTTTGTATAAATATACAGAAGTATGAAGGCTATTGCTTAACGCAGTAAGCCGCCCTGAGTCTCCGGAGAAGGGCGGCATATAAATCAAAAATAAATAAATAAATAAATAAATAGTATATAAAATAAGAGAAGACCCCACTGCCTACTAGTACTGGTGATGTTACCTAGTTTGGTAATGAAATGCCTATAGAAAAACAATCAAGCTCAGACAGAATCAAGGATACTTCACTATAATGCTTCATGTAACGTGCATTTATACCACAATAAATACACTGAACTGTAAGATTTTTTTTTAATTTGATACTTTTGCTTCCTATGTCTGTTGTACATGTGGCTTAATCAATCTATGAAGATTTATTTTGAGGTAATACATTACTACCAGTTGGGATAATCGTATATTAGAATCAGTCTTGGTATAAACATATATTCCATAATTCATATAAAACTACAGCAAATTAGGTTTCTTGGAATATTGTTCAAAAGAAAAAAGGATTACTGAAAGCGAGATCCCATTCTAGATGTTTGTGATTCACAAGGTTTATTTAGGTAATGCTGCTAGCAGCATGGTGGCTTACAGGGGAAGATGATTGCCTCTCACTTGGAAGGTGGAGGGTTCAAACCTAGGCAATGGCAGATGTTTCTCTATCAGGATATTTTCTGCAAACAGAAAGTATCTGCTGCGAAATCCACATAGGCATCAGGAAGGGCATCCGCCCAGTAAATGCTCAGCTCCATCAGTCACCCCGACTCCACTCCAATAAAAGGGATTACAGGGCCATAAAAAGAAGAAAAGGTAATGCTACTATCACATCCCTACCTTAGCATTATTATAGAGAAATAGATTTTCAGTTTGAATAGAAATGACTCATGAACTGAAAAAATATCAGAGCAATTTTATATTTAGTATATCATAAACGGAATAATACAAAAAAAGATAAGTGACAAACAAATTGGTATATTGTTGAATAAAAATCCTTCACAACTAGTATTATAAATAAATTAGTATTAGAAACCAAGATATCGTTAATAATTTTTAGACAATAACTAGACAAATTACTAGAACAATGTTCATAATGCGTTTTCAAAAATGTAACAAAGGGAAAAACAATGGCTAAAATATTTTATGCGATTTTTATGTTCAGTGCATTATATAGTGTGACCAAAACAGTTTCTCAATATAATATGCATGACTTCTCTCACTGACAAATACTTTCATCGCCTTGTCTTTCATAATAAACACAGTAACCTAGGGTTGGTTATTATTAAACATATTTCCCATCTTCTGCTTCTTGATTGTTTTGTTGTTTTTAATTAAATCTATGAGCATAAAAAGGTGGAAAGAGACAATAATCAGATAAATCACCCTTCAATTATCATAACAGTAAAATTATTTTCAATGCCAATTGTCAGCAATAACTCCCAAAGTTTTAAATTACAGGCAAAGAATACCTTGAGATTATTAGAAGTTTCTGGTGCTTGAAACTAGAGCCTTTAAGATCAGAGGTGGGTTTCAGCAGGTTCTAACCAGTTCTGGAGAACCGGTAGTGGAAATTTTGAGTAGTTCGGAGAACCAGTAAATACCATCTCTGACTAGCCCCGCCCCCATCTATCCTCTGCCTCCGGAGTCCCAGCTGATCGGGAGGAAATGGGGATTTTGCAGTAACCTTTTCCTGGAGTGGGGTGGGAATGGAGATTTTACAGTATCTTTCTCCTGCCACGCCCACCAAGCCACGCCCACCAAGCCACACCCACAGAACCGGTAGTAAATAATTTTGAAACCCACCACTGATTAGGATGTTGTGTCAATGAAAATTTTATAAAGCTGATTCAGTATCCTTATACTCTTAACTAGCCTTTTACTTTTGGAGGTTTGAGCCTTCTGGACAAGGAGAAGTCCAGAAATACTTTCTTCTGTTCCAGTTAAGCCCTATTTGAGTAGAAAAAAACAGATCTTTCATACTCTTTATCATTTGAGGTTACCCTTTGGTTACTACTCCTGACTTTAACAACAACTATCTGTAATCATAATATTCATGACCTTCACAGATAGCAACCTTAAACAAATTATAGACATGGCAATTCTGAAGATGATTAATAAAACCAACATAGAATTTTCTAAACTGTATAACAAAACTTGAAAACACTTTGATCTAACAACTGATGGCACTCAATATGTCATTCATCAATAATGCCAGTTTCTTTCATCTCACTATTTGTCTTTGATCTTACTATGATCTATCCATTCTCTTTATTAATATCAGGATGATGGAAAAATATAATTTTAATATTATAGCAAAAATGTTTAGGGATCTTGAAATCTTGAAATATAGAAGTTTAAAGATATAACAAAGATGTTGTACACTCTAACAAAGGAGAAAAACATTCAAATCATCCAGGTGATAAAAACAGATAAAATCCCAAAAGTTTACTTATGATCTGAAAAGGAGAAAATGAGGGAAATATTTGTTTATTAATCAAGCATTACTACTTTCTTACGCTTTTAAAATATTAATCGTAAAGCTCTCTAGTTAAAAACAAAATTGAAACAAAATAAAATAGAAAATGTGGCACACCAACAACTATTTAAGTGGTTATATATCTATATCTATATCTATATATCTAATCTATATATATTTGTATCTATAATGGATGTATTAAGTTGTATTCAGATACACACAAACATACGCTTGGGGATGGGGTTCACAAAAAAACAAAATACAGAAAGTACTTCCCTCTACTGACTTCTGTTTCACTCTCCCATTGAGCATTGCTGTCTTTTTCTAACTCAGGAGAATACCTCATATATCTGAAACTAATATAATATTAATGTTAATAATCTTTAAAGTACTTTGTTAATTTTGGTACCACAAAGCAATATAGCTACAGTATTCCTGAGGGTCTGGTTGCAAAAACAAAATAAAATCTATTTCTTAACAATGGAGCAATAGCAACTAAGATTTAGTTTTTCCAGGACATAAAGTGACTAAGATGTCAGACATTGCACACTGGGATATGAAAGAAGCAAAGACAAATGAACTAAAAACTTCAGCCCAATGCATCCCTTCAAACTTCAGTGCTGATCCAACCCCTAGGTAACAGTGCTGGGTAGATACACTTCTCTTCGACAGAGTTTTCCATGATACATTGTGTAGGAACTTCATATACACATACACAATACTCTGGAGTAAAATAAAGAGAGCTTTCATGCAATTGCAGAAGAGTTGACCAAAATATCAGACTTCGGTCTATATTGGTTACAGATAGACAACTCAACTCTATTTTGAAGGTGAAGAAAAGACTAGTAGTTTCACTACATTATCTAACAACCAGATTTGATCATATTTGGGAATATCTGCTTTGTGTAGAATCTGTTTGTTGAAATTGGCTGAGAAAGCATGCTGAGATACACTATCCCTAGAATGTGAGCAGGGTGCATCTCTGAAGGTAGCTAGACTCCATTTCTAAAATAGCTTTTACATGCTGTTGTTTTATCTTCTTTGTTATTAATATTTAGAAAGCCTGTTAAGATCATTCAGAGAGCCTTCAAAACCTAAGATACTAAGTAATTTTGGAAAACAACTCATGGGGTGTCTAATTTTAATGTGGGGTTTATCACTGATTGATGGGAAGTTTTATAACGAGTATTATGATTCTTTTTTAAAAAAATGTTTGTATTTCATCATTTTTATTGTGCTGTGAACTACCTCAGCTCCTGCAGGGAGGCAGGACACAAATTATCGTAATAAATAATAAATTAATATCCAGCATGTACGCTTTTGCTCATTATAATGCACAGAACTGTAGCTCATTTCTACAAAAGTGTTGGAAGATGTTTGCAATGAGATTGGAAACATTAAGTTAATTATACTATCATGTAAATAGTCTGTGCTCCTTCTGAAGCTCCAGCCCAAAATATTAAAATACTACAACATACTCTATCCCTCAGCATGACAACTCTGATGACTTCTCCATGCTGTCTGATCCTGCATGTACATACGAGTCTTTAACACTTTTCCAAATGTTTGTTCAGCACTAGCATTTATCTTCTGCCTTTAATTTGGAAACTCAAGGCGGAATTCATAGACAGTTCCCTTAATGTTATCCCTGCAATAGTAATCCTGTACAATTGATTAGTCTGAGGGAGAATGTAGAGGGCATAGGCAATGACTCTGAAGGGCAGAAGAAAGAGCTGCTACCAAGGCGATGAGCAGATAAGCAATGCATGAGCCTTTTTCAAGAAACTAACTTGAGAAGACATATCAGACACCCTCCCTAGATCACAACAAAATGTTGCTTTTGCTCTTTTTTAATCTATATTCCACATTCAATACAAAGGTGTATACAAAGCTCCCTCCTTCTATTTTTTTGAAGAATAAGACTCCAAGGTTCATTAAGTTGAGAAAGTGCAATTGTTATTCAGTGAGCTTTCACGGCTAAGGGTAGAATCTGGGAATCTTGTTCTTAGTTGCAGACCTAACCAATATATAATATTGGTGCTAATGTTAATATTAATTCCTTTCACTTTTATCATATCTGCTCCATGACAAACATCTGATCAAATGTACAATATCCAACATGAATCATAGTAGTCATGAACTCCTGACTTGCATCTCATTCCTACTCCAAAAAAGGCAGATTGAAGGTAAGCTTATTTATCTACTAAAGACATAGAAAATAATAATCCTAGTTGGGATATTCTTATTTAGCTGATATCAATTGTGGACATAAGGGTAACAACACATATGGAGAAACATTAAAATGTTAATTATTCATAAATGATAGCCCATGTAGCTTCATCAACTTCAGTTTATTTGAATAATTTGACAGGACAAGCTCATAAAAATGTAACATCAATCTAAACTTGCCAAATACATTAATTAAAAATCCTTGTGTCAAAATATAGACACTGACACGTGTCTAAAACAAATAATTTTCAAACATGGTAGAAAATTAAATGAAACACATGAAGCAACCATATATATATTTTAAAAAAATACTTTTGAAAGAAATTAATATAACTTATTTGGAATATTGCTCTTTTGAAACTCACCACTACAGAAAAAGCACATATATGAACAATACTTTAATAAAATCTTTTTTGTGCTATATTAAGTCATAAATATCTCTCTTTAAATATCTAATCCTACAACTAAAGAGTTTTGTTGCTGTTAATGTGAGGACAATAAAGTGAAAGGAGCATTACATCACCATAACAGTATTAAAATAAAGAATATTCCTTTGGCGCTCAGGATGGCCCCTCGTTCCGCCGCGATTTGAAGACCTGGTTGTTCCGCAGCCTGGACTGATGGGGGGCGTTTCTTAATGAATTTTAAATTGTTTTAAATTGGCATTTTAATTTTTATACTGTTTTTAATGAGGAACTG
The DNA here is from genome assembly GCA_032468215.1 of Stegonotus admiraltiensis. Classification (NCBI taxonomy): domain Eukaryota; kingdom Metazoa; phylum Chordata; class Lepidosauria; order Squamata; family Colubridae; genus Stegonotus; species Stegonotus admiraltiensis. The sequence goes on along the minus strand of JANHZT010002268.1, from coordinate 149,951 downwards.
TGCATTTTTACTGTTGTGAGCCGCCCTGAGACCTTGGAGATAGGGCAGCATATAAATCGCACTATAAATAAATAACTAAATAAATAAATATTGATTCTAACTCTGCATACATCATGCTTTAATCCTCAATTCTAAGTATTAGACCAAAATGTACATGTACTTCCCCCAAAATATTCTGCAAAGTAAATAAGCAGATGTCAATGTAATAAAACAATGTAATGCAGTCAACAATTGATATACGTCGTATATTTATGCAATGTTCTCACAATAGTTATTATGGGTTGTAACTAAGATGACTGGACATGCCAGTCAAGGCTTAGTTTATCTCAATTGTTTTCATACCATATTCTTTAGAATATCCTGACAAACTGAATATAAAAGACCCTGCTTGAGTTCTAGGGCAGCACCATCTATTAATCATTTAAAAAGCAAAAAATAAATGAATAAAATCATTTCCTCTCCCTGCTTGTTGAGCTTAAGGAAGAATTCAAGCAGTCATAGAAAGGGTAAAGGCAGCTAATTTTGAAGGATAAAAGCAGCTAATAGCAGCAGAGCAAGCAAAGAAATGTGGAACCAGGGAGAGGGCATATTTGGCACATTTCCCAGAACTGATTTCTAATACCTACCCCTTCAATTCTTTAGTATATCATATACTGGTTATGATCCATACAATATATATTTGAGATTAGGGTGATTATTAGATGTTGATGTCAAATGGCTATATAATTCCTTTCAATACTACTTTTGAAAGTCTGCAAATTTCTCAAACTTTTTTTCTTTTTCTGAGCTTTTTGACATTCTCTCCCCCCCAACTCTTCCCCAATAATGTCAGCAAAACTGTTCAGAAAAAGATAGCAAACAGTTCAACATTATCATGTTGATTGTTAACTGGAATAATGATATGAAAAATGTACATTAAAGGCAAGTATCTCCATTTCAAAGTACACAGATAAATTGTTTGATTACTGCAAGCATTTAAAAAGCATTACTGACTTGATCTAATCTGCATTACACTACATAATGCACATCTGTGTCAAAAAGATAATTAGAAACAGGGTCAAGAGTTTTAACAGCAGCAATAAATTAGAGGACAAACTTAACTTTTTTTTTAATTGTATAAATGCTCCTCAAAGTTAATTCTATGAACTGAATAATGAATACATTTATTGTATAGTCAGTTAATGAACAACAATATTTAAAGCTTTAAAATCCCATTATCATTTAATGAAATAACAATATTATATTTAATCTACAGAATATTTTTAATGATACAAGGGCACTGTCTCAGCAGGCTTGTTACTAACCTTGCAGAAGCCAGAATTATCATATGTGGTATTCATGTTTGGATAGCAATTCTGGAAAAAAAAACGTTCTCCCAAGTTTCATTTCAAAATATGCTGACATCATCTACGTGAGGTCAGAAGCATCATTGTTAAAAAATCTACTTGTGTCATTTCACTTCTGTAAATTCCCTGACACTTTATATTTAATACCTTCTCATGTTCCACCGCGACCTTCTTACCTTCCGCCGCGAACTGAAGACGTGTCTCTTCCATCAAATGTGCTGACCCGTTATGGAGGTTTACATTGGGATAATTTTAGTTGATTTTAATGGGATTTTAAATTTTAACATTGTTTTTTTTTCTTTGTGTCAATTTTAACTTTTGTAAGCCGCTCCGAGTCCTTCGGGAGAAGGGAGGCATATAAGACACATACATACATACATACATACATACATACATACATACATAAATGAATAAATAAATAAATAAATAAATACCAATTTATTAATAATGAAAACCTCACCTGTGATATCATTTCAATCAATAGATGCATTCAAAGTACCTGTTAAGTTACTAAGTTAGTTAATTTTAACTTACCTGCTACTATGCTATTCTTATTTCAAATGGCTCCTCCATTACTTGTTTCCTATGGTCTGTAAAACAGAGTGGCCACTGTTTCTGGATACCACTAATTGGAATCTGGAAGCATAGAAACTGCTGGTTTCAGATTTCAGTTACCATGTTTCCCTGAAAATAAGACCCTGTCTTATATTTTTTTGAACCCTGAAATAAGCACTTGGCCTTATTGCCATGTGCTCAAAAGTCCGATTGGACTTATTATCAGGGGGATGTTATGCTTATTATCAGGGGATTATTATTTTGGGGGACACAGGGTAGTACTAACTGAGCATGATGGGTTCTCCATTTGACATCCTTAACCATAGAAGTAGATATGATAGATAGTAGATAGAACTGTGGTTTCAGAAACAATGTGACACCTAGAGCATATTATTAGCATTTTAGCAAGCTATGTGTATGCCAAAATATGTTTGCTTTCATAGGCCCAACTTAAGTATGATTTAGTGCTGTCTCAAAGCAAATAACAAACAAACCCACAGCTGTTAACTCCTATATGTGTAGCATTATAATACAGTGCTTTATTGGGTGATAAATGTATGTCTTTATTTACTTGTTTACTTCAAATGCTTTAATACTCTTCAAACATTTGACTCTAAATGGCTTATATGCAAGAACATGCAAATACATTATAATGCACTGATCAAATAAATTATCAGAAAATCCAACAATATAGACAACAATATAATATTATAATCTTAAAAACATAGTACTGAAGATCACCATAATACTGATATTACATCACAATATCAGATTGTCCTGGTTAACACGCAGGCAGATGCATTTTTCACTAGATACAGCTTCCAAATGTTTTTTCATGAGCAATACCTCGTTGAGCACTTTACAATAGTCCATCCATAAAATGACAAGAATATGAGTCACCACAGTCAATACATTTTACTCCAGTAACTGAACCCTAGGCCCTTCAGGATACAGTTGTGCTTTCTGGGAAGCACAACTAAGCGAAACCATCAAAGCTAACATGGGTATTGTTGCAGAGTCAGTTAATTTCTGAACACACATTCACTTTTGAAAGTTCAGACTCATTCTGATATCTCCATGCAGATCCATACAGACTCCAGACACTGAAACAAGATTTGCCCTGCATCTCCCAGACAGGCACTATTAGTGAATGGAAGATTTTCAAAGCTTCTTAACTGAGATTACAACCATATAATAATTTTTTTTATTATTATTATTATTATTATTATTATTATTATTATTATTTATATACCGCCCTTCCCCCAGAGGACTCAGGGCGGTGCACAGCCAAAAATAAAACACAAGCATACAAAAGTTAAAAGTAATATAAAAACCAGATTAAACATTTGGCCCATAGTTAAAACCAAATTTAAAACCCCCCAAATTTAAAACCGAATGAATCCATCAATTAAAATCAGGCCAGCCCGGCTTGCTGAAATAAGAAGGTCTTAAGGGCGCAACAGAAATTACGCAGGTCCGGGATTCTCCGGACCTCTGGGGGCAGCTCGTTCCAGAGGGCGGGTGCCCCCACAGAGAAGGCCCTCCCCCTGGGGGTCGCCAGTCGACACTGTCTGACCGACGGCACCCTGAGGAGTCCCTCTCTGTGGGAGTGTACTGGACGGTAGGAGGCTATTGGTAGCAGAAGGCGGTCCCATAAGTACCCAGGTCCTAGGCCATGGAGCGCTTTAAAGGTGGTAACCAATACCTTGAAGAGCACCCAGAAGACCACCGGAAGCCAGTGCAGCTCGCGCAGGAGGGGGGTTACATGGGAGCGACGTGGCGCTCCCATGTAACCACCCGCTCGGCCGCATTCTGGACCAGTTGGCGCCTCTAGGTGCTCTTCAAGGGGAGCCCCATGTAGACAGCATTGCAGTAGTCCAGGCGGGAAGTGATGAGGGCATGAGTGACTGTGCGTAAGGACTCCCGATCCAGAAAGGGACGCAACTGGTGGATCAGGCGAACCTGATAAAAAGCCCCCCTGTCCACAGCCGTCACATGCTCTTCTAAAGACAACTGTGCATCCAGGAGGATGCCCAAGTTGTGAGCCCACTCTGTGGGGGCCAACGACTCACCCCCAATAGTCAGCGATGGCACCAGCTGACTATATCAGGGTGCCGAAAGCCACAGCCACTTGGTCTTGGAGGGATTTAGTCTGAGCCTGTTCCTCCCCATCCAGATCCGCCCGGCCTCCAGACACCGGGACATCACTTCAAGGGCATCATTGAGGTGGTTTGGGGTGGAGATGTACAGCTACGTATCGTCAGCGTACTGGTGGAACCTCACCGAAAACCACGGATGATCTCACCCAGCGGCTTCACATAAATGTTGAACAGGAGAGGCAAGAGGACCGATCCCTGTGGCACCCCACACACGACGGGCCTCAAGGACCATCTCTGCCCTCCTGCCAACACAGACTGCGATCGGTCAGAGAGGAAGGAAGAGAACCACCATAACACAGTGCCCCCCACTCCCAACCCCTCCAACCGACGCAGCATGATACCATGGTCGATGGTATCAAAAGCTGCTGAGAGATCTAATAGGACCAGAACAGAGGAATAACCCCTGTCCCGAGCCCTCCAGAGATCATCGATCAACGCGACCTTAGAAAAAGAGCCCTCTATCATGTGTATTACAAGACTGGAAACTTGAAAAGTTGCAACAATCTTTTGAAGTGCTTTTTAGCAGAATTCAGGAGGCCTTAAAAAGAGAGAAGGCAGAATAGTGAGTCTTTCCTTCCTTTTCACCTATTGCATATCTTTCACCTATACAATTATAGTTAATGGCCATATTAAAAATTGACATATTAAATGGACATATTTTAAAAAATCTAACTGGGAGTCCTCACTTGACTGCAGCAGAATTCCTTTGTCACTAGCAATCCAGTCCAAAATGCTGAGTTCATACTTCCTGTAAACTTTAAATATCTATGTATGTGCGGTGTGGTCAAAAGAGATGGGAAGATCACTTTCACATACAAATTCCAAGCTACCCACATGGCAAAATGAAGAATAGGATCACACTGTTAAGAAATAAATTATCTGCTATATACCAGGAACGCTCTGCCCTTGGCACCTTCTAACTATTTTATGCGGTCCTTTCTCTTGCTATTTCATGGTATATCAGACGGTGTCAAATACGTAGTCTTTACAGTCCATGCCTTGAGTTACTGCTTCTAGGTAATCATTTTATAAAAATGACTCTCTTTGTCTGAAGCCTTCAGGCATAGCCAGAAACTGGGGAAACTCTACACGTCCTCAATAGAAGCCAGCTGTCAACTGCAGTAATCAGCAAAGTAATGCTGATTCCCTTTCTTACCTATGGTTCAATGTAACTTTTTACTGCTGCTTTTGCAGCCAATGTTTTAGGTTGACAAAAGCCAGAAGTCTGGCATTAAGCAATCAGGAGTCCTGTGTGCATCTGCTAACCAAAAAAAAAAAAAAAGGTTGCTAAGCAACTGGAAAGAGAATTTTTGCCCTCACTATGCCACGGCATATTAAGAGAAACCTTACAACAATATTCATACACCTTAAAATTTCAAAAGCCAAACAGATTTTTTTAAAAACAAAATAAGGAATATAACTTGGAACTATTGCCCATTTAGTCAAGGAAGACATCTGAGGAAGCCAGTAAATGATGCACCAATCAAATGAAAAGAATCTTTCCTGTAGAAACAAAAACATTGACAGCTCATTGCGTTTATTTGCTACACCCTCATTTCTCCCATTTCAGCATCTATAGTATTTCAGCATCCCCATGGGAACTTGAAGACATTAGCAAATTATCATTTGGAATTCAAAATTCACAAAGTAACATGAAATATTCAGAATTTTCAAACTCAATAGTTATAGGGAGCAACTCTTCCTGGAAAAGGTCATATATGATTGAATTTTAATGCCAACACTTTCCCAACATGTTTCTTGATATTATACTATAATGCAGATATATTTGGGAAGGGGGGAGGGAGAGTGGGAGGGACACAGCATTTTTGTGTACTGTTCATCTGTCAATGGAGGGGACTCATGTAAGCGCCATCAAGAATACTCAAAATTTCTGCCCTGTTGTTCTAAAAATCAAAATTTAAAAATAGAGACGGTAACATTGAAAGCATTATTTAGGAAAAGATTATTTGCTGATGACAGAAGATATGATAACTTGCTTATACAAGAAGATATTTTTATAAGAGCTTCTCAGAAAAAGTTGCTTGTGGTTCCTCACCATTTTTGGAAATGGATGGTGGAGGAGGAACTGAGGCTTAGATAGATATACCATTTTTCAAAGGTGGTGCTTACTCTTTGGAACAGCCTGTCCCTGGATATCAGGTCCAGAAAATGTTTCAGACAAAACTCTTCAGGAAATCATTTAGGAATAACTGGGGAAGATGCTGTCTATGCATTGTATTGTTCTGTATTATATTTCTATTTGTTTGCTTAGTATAGATGTTTTAAATTGTATATATATTTAGATATTTTATCACTGTTGAATCACTGGAATACATAGAAATTACACATTTCATAAACAAATAATACAGTATTTGCTACTCCCAGCAAACACGAGTTAAAGTTCAGCCCACTGGAAAGCACCAAGCAGGCTTTATTTATTTATATATTCAACTTTTATAGCTGCCTATCTCAATCCAATCCAATTGTCTTGTCATGTGGCTAGATTTAAATGACCAGTATCCAACAAACTAGGAAAGTGACAAACTTCTTTTTCAAGTTCACAAAACTTAGCAATACGGTTTAAGGCTCAAATGATCAAAAGGAAAGAAATCACACCAGGCTAGCATAGATTTCTTAAATCTCTATGAACAGCAGCCATTTGGTATAATACAACTGCTTCCTTGCTGCCAGTTATAAATACTAATTAATAATGCACACATTCATGTATGCATTGATTGCATGCATGTATGCAAGCTAAATTGAAATTACTTATAATTGGGGAGGAAACAAAAAAACTCTATTTAAAGCCAAAATTCCAAGAGTTAATAAATATTAAAGAAATGTAATTGGGCAGAGCTGAAACCTCTGTCTAGATACGTTTCAGTACCAGACTCAAACAATCCAGGTGCAAAATGTACAATCTGCTGGCTGTCCTTTTTGATCCAGTTGTTTCCATCAACAAAACAGGGAAGGAGTAGATTTGGGGCACTGCTTTTTCTATATTCCATTTCCCTGATTAACCTCCCAAATTGTTTAAACAAGTCCCTGAGTGCTTTGAGAAAAAGGGAATGTGGGAGTATGGAAGACTGCTGATAAGCACTATCCTCTCCGTTGTGCTGGATCAGAGAGTTTTTCAGCACAGAAAACTGTGAATAACAAATGTATTTTCTCCTTCAGAAACACAGTAAAACCATATACTACACTGCAGTAACTTCCTGCAACTTATGAATAGCAATATTGTCTGCTTTCCCTCTTACAGGTATACTTACCAGGTAGCTCTAAATATCCTACATGTGAACATCTAGATTTGCTTTCTTAAAGCAGATCTTAATACTTTTGTTCACTCTTTATGTGAATTTCAGAAGCAGATAATTGTCGCAAAATTAACGAGCCATGGTAGTACAGTGGACTAAAACACTGTTATTAACATCTGCTGCTTGCAATTACTGCAAGTTCAAATCTC
>JANHZT010002268.1:99479-109666 GCA_032468215.1 Stegonotus admiraltiensis | reverse complement strand
CCCCTGCCACACCCACCAAGCCATGCCCACCAAGCCATGCCACGCCCACCAAGCCACACCCACAGAACCAGTAGTAAAAGGTTTTGAAACCCACCACTGCTTTCCACCAAAGAAATCTAGTCTTCTTTAGTGACTCTATACCAAATAAGCACATGTTTATGGACTGAATTCATATATTGATATACAGCATCAAGCTATTGCCTTGAACCACACTACAATAAATAAATTACAATTAAGATTATACATGTGCATAAGCTTACATATCACAATTGACTAAATTATTTAAACTTACTAAGCAATGGTTTATAAACCATGATGGCTACATTCACAATTAGCATTATGATACAGGTAGTCCTCCACTTACAACAGTTTCCTTAGTGACCATTCGAAGTTACAACGGCACTGAAAAAAGTGACTTATGATCATTTTTCACACTTATGACCATTGCAGCATTCCCACAATCACATGATTTACCTTTAGATGCTTGACAACTGACTCACATTTATGACAGTTGCAGTGTTCTGGAGTCATGTGATCACCTTTTGCGACCTTCTGACAAAGTAAATGGGGAAGCCAGATTTACTTAACAACTGTGTTACTGATTCAACAACTGCAGTGATTTACTTAACAAATGTGGCAAGAAAAGTCGTAAAAAAGGGTAAAACTCGCTTAACAAATTTCTCACTTAGCAACATAAATTTTGGGCTCAACTGTGGTTGTAAATTGAGGACTACCTGTTTAAGAATCACGAAGATGTAATAAATAAATAAAATAAAATAAATATTATTTCACGTAGAAAAAAAACATTCCTTGTTATTCAATTGAATACAGACTTATAAACTAATACTAAACAGTGCTGTAAAATAGTATTGTACAAATGAATAAAATATTAGCATTTTCTGTGCAAAGCTGGTACATCTGTTTCTCTGAAATCCAAAACCCAAGTGAAAAGTACAATAATTACTTCAAGAGCTTTCCTAAAATTATATATGGTACATAAGCTTTCCCCCCCCTTACATATGTACATTGTATTGGTATTTAAGTGCCCCCTGCTGGAAATGAATTCCAGTCCTGGATTAAAATAATCTGCAAATACCAGGTTACCTTTAATTGTATTAAATAATTTATTACCTTTGTTGCTAGCAGGTAAAATTATGTGAGATCCCTGACACAAGAAGTTTCTGCTTAAATCATAAAACTAAGTAGATTAAGCAGGAAAATAAAAAAATTAAATACTTGCTTTGTGCCATAATTGCACACTGAATGTATCTTAATGCAAAATATATCAAACCGAGCATCAAAATATTACAAAATAGTATCAGTAATAATAATCACCACAGTGATAATATAAGACTTCATTTGTATTTTGCTGAACAAAGTCAAAGTCAAAGTCAAGCTTGTCTATCTGAGAAAAATACAAAATGGTGAGTTGCTAAATTGCAACACATCTGAGAAAGATCTGGAGAATATAATAATTAACAAATCTAATATGAATCAATAATATGTCTGCAATTCAAATAGCTAATGATAATTTACACTGCCTTAGATAAATACTTTTTACAGTAAAAAAAATAGAAACACTGTCTTTGGCACTACTGAAGTTTGAATGAGACTAGTGAGGCCAGTACAAAAAGGTACTTTAGAGGGTTCAGATATTCATTCAAAATGTTACCAGAAAAAATGAATGATTCACAGAGCTACCGCACCTGTTTTAAATTCTTATACAACAAGCCAGATTCTCTTCTGAGTGCACTTTACAGCATAAGGATTATAGATAACATGGAGAAGGTGACTAGAATATAAAACAGATTCAGCAGCAAGAAGCTTCAAAACCAGAAAACATTTATATCCAGTTTAGCTTTTGTTATATTATTTAGTTACACTGAAAATATTAGACTACATGAATTCAAAAAATACAGATGTTATCTTAAGATAACATTACACAGATAACCTATTAAGATAACCTATTACACAGCCAATAATTTACATTCCTAGCATCTTGTAATTAAAGCTAAATGATCCTAGACCCATGATGGCGAACCTATGGCATGTGTGCCACAGGTGGCACGCAGCACACTCTCTGTGGGCACACGAGCCTTCATCCCAGTTCAGCTCCACCACACATGTGCACGCACCACCCACTGTCCAGCTAGTCGTTGGGTCTCTGCCGCACATGTGGGGGGGCACATGTGGGGGGCCCGGGAGTGCATGCGCAGGGGGGTAGGGCACGTGCGTGGGGGCTGTGCACATGCACGGGGGATGGGGGTGTGCAGGGGCCGTGTGCACATGTGCGGGGTGTGTGCGGGGCATTGGTAAGTGACACATTTGTTAAGTGAGTTTTGCTCCATTTTATGACATTTCTTGCCAGTTTTTAAGTGAATCACTGCAGTTGTTAAGTTAGCAACACAGTTGTTAAGTGAATCCGGCTTCCCCATTCATTTTGCTTGTCAAAAGGTCACAAAAGTGGATCAAATGACCTTGGGACACAGCAATGGTTATAAATATGAACCAGTTGCCAAGCGGCTAAATTTTGATCACATGACTATGGGGATGCTGCAATGGTCATAAGTGTGAAAAAAGGTCATAAGGCACCTTGTAATTCTGAACAATCACTAAATGAACTGTTGGAAGTCGAGGACTACCTGTACAGCTTTGTGTAAAGCAGAAATGTGCATAGCATTCATTTACATAAATGTACATAGGGGATACACAGCAAAAACTGTTAAGTTGGAAAGCATCCACTCCAGCATTTCTGACAAATGATCAGTCAGTCTTTACTTGAAGACTTCCAGTAAGAACACACCATATCATGTGGCAGCCTATTCCACTGGTTAATAGCTGATACTGCCAAGAAGTCTGTCTTCATGTCTAACTTGAGCTTCCTTAAATCTTCTGTAAACATATTCAGATCATCCTTTGGCCCTGAAGACGCATTTGTTTCGTGCAGCCGGCCTTACATAGCCATCGTTTTTTAAATTGGGGTTTTATTTGTATTGGGGCTTGATTTTAAACTGTGGGCCAATTGTTTAATTCTTTTAAATCTTTTTAACTTTTGTATTTTGCTGTCTTATCTTGGCTATGCACCGCCCTGAGTCCTTCGGGAGAAGGGCGGTATACAAATAAAATTATTCTATTCTATTCTATTATTCTATCCTTCATAGGACTTGGCTTCCAAACTCTTCACCATTTTGATAGCCGTCCTCTGAACGTGTTCCAGTTGGTCACTGGTTTTTGAACTGTGGTACTCAGAACACAATACTATATGTAGGCTCTGACTACTGCTGAGTATAGTGGACTAATTACTTTCCATGAGCCAGACTCTTATGTTCCTGTTAACGCACACTGAAATAGCATTTATCTTTTTAACAGCTGCACCATAGTGCTAGCTTATTTCTAACTTGTATAGAACACCCAGGCCCTTTCTATACATGCCTACTGCCAAGCCAGGTCTTCCCTAATTTGCAGTATCATTTTAAGGAGAATATCATCTGGAAAGCAGCCGGGAAAACCCCCCAGCCTCCTCCAGCCCGTGGCGTCTCCTCTTAAGCCATGGGAGGAGATAGCCATGGACTTCATTGTGGACCTGACGGCCAGCTGGGGGAAGACAGTGATCTGAATGGTCATCAACCTTTTCTCAAAACAGGCCCCCTTTGTGGCCTGTGAGGGGCTGCCCTTGGCCAGAAAATTGGCTAAGCTATTCATCACACATATATACCGGTTACACGATGTACCACAAAGGATTCTGACAGGGGGGTTCCATTCACTGCCAAATTTTGGCGTAAACTCCTGGCCATGATAGGGCCAACTCAGAGATCCAGCTCAGCATTCCACCCGGCTACCAATGGAGCAGCTGAAAGGACCAACGCAATGGTGGAGCAGTACATCCGGTGCTACAGTAAACACCAGCAAACGAACTGGGGGGACTTGCTCCCCTTCGTGGAAGTGACATATAAAAACGCTGTCCATAGCAGCACTGGATTTACCCCATTCCAAGTAGACACAGGGACTGAATTTGTTCCCATACCTGAGTGTCCCCAACAGGAGCCTGAGAATCTGGGATTGCAGGGATGGATATCCCAGATGCAATGGGTGTGGGAGAGGGTCAGAGAGGCTTTATGGAGGGTGGCACAAAAGTATAAATCCCAGGCTGACAAAAAGAGATGGCCACAGATCCCCTTCCATGTGGGCCAAAAGGTATACCTATCCACCAAATACCTCAACCTAAAGGTGCCCTGCAAAATACTCACATCCAAATATATCAGACCATTTACAATAGTAAAGGTCATAAATCCTGTTGCTGTGTGGTTACAGCTCCCACCTTTATTGTGGAAGACACATCCGATTTTCCACAGCCTTCTATGTCAGCTTAGGACATCTTCGTTACGGGGCACCCCTCCTCCCCTGCAGCCCCCTATCAACGTCAGGGGAAAATGACATTATGTGGTGGCAGAGGTCCTGGACTCTCGTTGGCATCAAGGCCGTCTGCAATACCTTGTCCTCTGGAAGGGGTACCCGCTAGTGGAAGTGTCCTGGGTACCCTGCCAGGACATTAACATGGCACAGCTACTCGCCCAGTTCCACCAAAAACACCTGACCAAACCAGGGGGAGTGGATGCATGGGCACCATGACCTACCTTACTTTGCATTTCATTTTCCAGATGCTAGCTTCATGGTAGGGAGGCCGCATGCCATTCCGGCAGGACTGGGGAGACTTCCTATTGCCCAGCCTGGCCGCCCAGGAGCTGCTGCAGCTTCTGCAGCCGCCGTCACGTCCACTGCAGCCTCTGTTGCCAATGTGGCCACTGCTATTGTCACCATGGCCTCTGAAGCCCTGGTGCCTTCACCAATGCTGTGGGTGCCGCCATTTTCACTGTGGCCTCCAATGACATCGTCGCCGCACAGCTGAGAGGTGGGCCTGGAAACAGCTGATGTTCAGGGCCTCTGCCTGCAGGGAACCAGTCCTCAGCATGGATGACTGGCCGGGTGGAACAAGCCTTGAATTGTAATGTCGGCTAGCTGGGGGGGGGAGCGGAACTTGGGCTGTGGGTAGAGCCACAGGGTGGAGTCACGAGATGGAAGTGGGAGGCTTTAAAAGGTGGTGGGGAGCACTGTGCGATAGCATGACAATATTTCACTTTTCACGGGTGATGGTCGGATCGTGCCAGAACACAAGATAAAGAACTCTCTACATCAAAGACAATGGTTGTTTGGAGTATTTTTGTACTGTGTCAGTCTGGAACCTGACACTTAGTCTGTACTGAAGGTTTTACTGATGTCCAGGTACATGCACTCAGAAAATCATTAGTATGATATCAAAATGTCAAGGTTTTCTGTAGGGATTTGAAAATTTCCCAACATCTGCAATAAAAGTCAACAGGCAATATGTTTTATTTACAAATATAATGAAAAAGAACTTTGATTTTATCTAAGACAAATCATTATTTTCTAATTTCATAAGCAATTTTTTAAATCAGTGGCAAAAATATATAAGGTTCACTTATTTGTTTGATGAGTCAGTGTGTTGAGTCTCCACCCCCACCACCAAAGGATTATTGCTCAATGTAATGAAAGACAATTACAGAAGTTACAAACTATTGTTTGCAATAAACCTGGGAGAAGAGGGGGGAATAATTCCAGCTGTGCATTATAAACAACCTCATTTCCAGATAGCAAATATTCTAAGCACCCAAGTGGAAAAGTTATTTATAAGGAAATGAATTAAGGCCACCATAAAATAAACCTATGCATTTTTAGGAGAGAAAAATAACACAACTGAGTAGAGTCCTGAAAGAGTACATCTATTTCTCAAAAATAAATTTCTACATTATGTGTTTTTGTAAATAGCAGAGCAATCAGTAAATAAATAGAACATCCGAAGGTAATAAGTCAAAAAATCAGTTTTCATTCTTTTGACCTTGTACAAATGATATATTTAAGTTATATTATATTCTTCCTTGCGTCAACATTTGATTTTAATTGCATTTTTGATCTACATATATTTAATTTTCACAATTACCTATCCTTTAACAATGGATATAAATTACCTTCATCAGGAAGTGGCTCAGTGGATTTGCTCCAGTCCAAGCTAGAGGCACTAACATCACATTCAAATCATATGATTTATATTTGTCACCAGATTTATTTCCATAGGAACAAGTATGTTTAACTTGGTCTGGATCAAGTTCCTAACAAATAAAAGAAATCCTGATTGGATGTAATTTTGTCTTCTCCATTAATCAAACGTTACTTTGAATCAAGTTGTGTCATTATTTAAAGTTTTATAAACGAACTAGAAAGTTTATTTCAAGAATTGCTAGTTTACAAAATGTTACACATTCCAAACCTGTTTTTCCCCCCTGCCCTATACAGTATAAACATAACATTTGTGAAAACAACAGTGTTTCACTTTCAATCAAGCATAATTCAGAAACAGAGAGAAAATCATCTACTGAACCAGGTCATGTGTTTCTAATTCCAACATTCTCTTATTTCTTGACAATAGCCATTGCTTCATTCATGGCAAACTGCAAACTGCAATTTAAAATCAGGCAATCCTAAACCTCCTCTTTCCTTTGCATCTTGAAGAATCTGAAATTTAACCCTTGGTTTATTTCTCTGTTATATAAATATGGATATATCATTTTTGCAATTGCTTAAAAGGTGCATCATTTTTCAAAACTGGGGGACTGTGAGTTCTAGTCCCGCCTTAGGCGTGAAAACCAACTGGGGCGAATTATTTTCTCTCAGCCCAACCCACCTCTTAGGGCTCTTGTTGTGGGGAAAATAAAAGGAGGAAGGAATATTAGGTATTTTTACCTCCTTGAATTATTTATAAAAATAATAAAAGTGGGATAAAAGATCTAAAAAAATAGTATTATCTGAAATAAAAACATTTTAGATAACACATTCATTTCTAGCACAGAAATTCTTCCCAGCAATGATACCTATAAATTTTCCACTTTGATAAATCCATCTTGATTTTATTCCATGCCTTAACATAATTATTTTGAAATAACAAACAGTTTATGTTGGTCATAGCTATGCCCAAAATCTGCAGCAAAAGATCAGATTAATTCTTAGCAATCAGTTACTATTAGAAATCTTTAGCGCCATAAACTTTTTATTTTAACAAGAAAATCCCAATATTAAATATGTCAGCTTTAATATGTCAGTAAAACATGTCAGTAAAAAAAAAATCAATTTTGAAATCATGATGTTTATAGGCTTCTGAGACGAAGTATAGCCCAAGAATTCAATAAAGAAGCTGGCGGACATAAGCCCAAGACACTGTCATTTTAGACAAGTGACAGCATTTAAATATATAGCAGGAGATTCTGAGGTTATGGTGGAGTTCTACCTATAAAATTAAAAGATGTTGACCTTGACACCAATAGCACAGGAAACAACATCAACAGACTAAAAGATTAATAACTAAGCAATTCAGATGACAACAAAAGCAAAGGGGATGTGAATTCACAAAACAAAACGAGTGCTGGAATTTGAACAGAGACAACCAGCAGTATAAGACCCCACACATTAAAACATGAGGCATATTTTTGCCATCTCAGTTTGGTGTTGGTTTTTTTTTAACTTCAAATCTTTTCCATTTTTCAAACAAGTTTTTTACTTGTCTGAAAGGCATTTCTAAAATATATGTCATAATAGTAAAGGACAGTGTCCAGATTACAAAAGTAAAGATCCCCTAGAGAAGAAGCAGTTTTCCACCAAAAAGGAAAATGAAATCTCTAAAAATAAATGCACTATACAAATGTCCAACACATCAGTTACTAAAGAAAAAGATTCCAAGTCATGGAATGTTTCTAAAGAAATGTGAACCCTTGCATCAATAAAAATCAATAATAACTGAAATTAAGAGAATGGATTTTGTTATAAAAATACGTATTTTAAGCATCAACCATACAAACTTTCTTACTTAAATGGAAATTTAATTAGATTTAAATTTCTTGCTTTTTGAAATGTATTTCTGAGTATGTTCTTCCAAGTCCAAGGGCAGCCCTTGTAGGAAAGGAAAGGAAAAGGAAGAGATATACATTCCATATTTATCCTAACTGATCATGGATATCTGGGGAAATTTTCCCAGATCTACACCTAGAAATTCCAGCATGTTTTATTACTGTCATTATTTAATTCCAATTGTATTGCTTATAGTTAATTGATTGCTTTAATATTCTTTAAGAATAACTGAATAAATTCCAATCTTTGGTTTAATGTTAATCAAATGCTTAAATTGGAGCTAATGTGTATATTACAGTATACAACATATATTTCTGATTACGCTTATTCTCCATGTTACAAATCCTAATAAACTGCTGACAAAAAATCCACCTGTGCTTATTTTGGGTATTTGTGAAATTCTACTTAGAAGCACTATTTAAACATAGCAAAATCAAATGACTGGATTTTTCATCACACTCTCAAAGTTGCCATTAATATAAATCTCACCTATTCCAAGCATCAGGTTTATAGTGCTTCTTCTATGTCACTTGGCAGAATACATTTTCTTACAAAATCAAGCTGTCAACAGTTATTTAAAGCTCTTATTTCATTCAAATTCAAAGTATTAAACAATATAAATTCTAAAATAAGTCACAAAGGAACCAGAAGGGTGATGATATTGCTCCATAAATCTTTAAATGATGCCATAGGTAGGATTGAAAATACTGCAAAACCCTGAATTGAAACAGTTCACAATAATCTAAGAACACCATCATTTCTCAAAATTGAACTATCCAGTGTATAATTATGGGTATACAGGGCTCACCACTGCTGTATCATAAAAAAAAGGAAATGCAATGTCCATAAATTCTGTAAAGTAGGCTGAAAAATATATTAATAATTACATATATTCATATCCATTACGTTATTCCCTTTCAAGGCAAGCAATATTATGAAAAGTACAAAGCAAGAGTATATAATTGTAAGCAAAACAAAGTAAAGGCAGGAGATAAAAGGATATCTAACAATTTAGTTTACATGAACCACATTCACAATGCCTCTCTATCCTTGCAAATCATATATAGTATGTTTCCGCTATACTTACAAACCAATTCATGCATTGCCTTTTGTTCTTCAAAAATTACCCCCTCTTATTAAAGATCTCATCAATTTATTCCAAACAATCTGTCTAACATTTCTGCAACAGGGATCCCAGTCAACAAAACATTATGATCTGCATATACCATAAGTGTACACATACATTCATATCCCAGACCAACATACTTTTACCATCAGTACAAGCCTACTTTTGACTATAAATGCACTAAACAACTAAGGGGACAACAAGCAATATTGACTTATTCCTTGCTCAATGTTAAACTATTTGCTATGTATTCATTTATTCTCTCACACTCTTTATTTCAATGATATAATACTCTTACTGCATTCAGCAGCCATCAATCCCCTCTATAGTCATGCAAAAGACTCCAAAACTATTTTCTTTACCAGACTCTTTCTTTAAATCAGTAGTACAATGCAACTCTTCCATATTTATACTTCTCTTAATGAGCTGAATGCCAAAAAGCGGAAAAATCTGTTTTACACACTCCCTTCCTACTGCTATATTGCACCTCCCAAATTGTGTTTATGGCATCTTCGATACCTTTTCAACTGGAATTCTATCCAATACATTATCCCACAGAGCCAACAAATGAATCCTCTATAGTTTTTCCAATCTATGTTACTACCTTTCCTTAATTCAGGGAAACAACAACAGGATTCCTTCAATCATGAGGCATAGATACAGCCTTCATATATACAGTAAACAAGTCAAGAGTGGGTCCACTGTGAATCATATTCATTTTTATAATTTCTCCAGTTTTACCATCTGAAATTGTATCTCTGCAACATTCACACAAATATTGACTTCCTTTTTATTATTTTCCTCTTGGACACTAGTATTAGTAGATTTACTATTAGTAGTATTACTAGTAGATACTAGTACTAATAGCACTAGTAATGCTACCCCTTGACATGGTAAATTGTCTTTCCAATAAAAATCAGTACAATCTTCCTTCCACCAGTCTCTATTTCAGTTTTATCCCAAATTACATAATCACTTTTATTTTAATTCCATTTGT
Source organism: Stegonotus admiraltiensis (assembly GCA_032468215.1). Classification (NCBI taxonomy): domain Eukaryota; kingdom Metazoa; phylum Chordata; class Lepidosauria; order Squamata; family Colubridae; genus Stegonotus; species Stegonotus admiraltiensis. The sequence goes on along the minus strand of JANHZT010002268.1, from coordinate 99,569 downwards.
CCCACTGCATACTGAGGTTGACTCAGCCTTCCATCCTTTCAAAGGTAGGTAAAATGAGGACCCGGTTTGTGGGGGCAATAAGCTGACTTT
>JANHZT010002268.1:86389-97038 GCA_032468215.1 Stegonotus admiraltiensis | reverse complement strand
GCCAATCAATTAAAACACCCCTTTTAAAATCCAAATTCAAATTCAAATTAACAATTAAACTTAGGCCAGCCCGGCTTCCTGGAACAAGAGGGTCATCAAATACCTAGGTCATTCAACTGCTAGGTTTTAAAATCACAATCGCTATTGGACCTTGTTTGGAGGGCTTTCATATAATGGTCTGCACATGATCACAATTCTTATCAGGGCTGCGTCATAAGCAACATTTGGAGATAATCAGATCTGAAGGTCAAAGACAAGTCAAGACTGAAAAACTGATCCCAAGCTAATTATTGAAGAAATAGGGTTCATATATTGAACCAAAAGTGACACAGCCAATATTGTAAAGGATCATTGTAAAAACCCTTAATGTTGCTTCTTAACTGCTTAACTTCTTAACTGTGATGTTGGTAAATTAGGAATGAAATATTACCATAACAATCTTCAGGCAGCTTCAGAAGTATCAGGAAAAATACTTTAAAATTCTCGGTATCATCAGGTCTTGTTCTGAGTTCTCAGGGGCTTTATTATTGGAAGTTGGATGTCAATCAGAGGAAGATACTTAAAATTGAAACAAATTGTAATACTGTAAAGATTGGTGGGAGGACAGCTACCCTGCATATCTTTCTTGGCATTCCATATTAAACATTTCTACAGTTCATATAAAGTTGGAGCATATAATAGGATATGGATATTGAATGCAGGATTTGAGTCACAAACAAAATAAACCAGAAAAATCTATAGGGTTCTATATTTCATCAGATTCTTTCATGTTGTCCTATGGACACTGAGAATCTAAATAGAACTGATTTCTATTTTTCAGTTCTCAATCATATTTTATATTACCAGCTTAATTGTTGTGCAAAACATTAATAACTCAGAGGTTATTATTATACTCCAAGATTATGGTGAAAAAATTAATTAGTAACACTACAGTAATGGCAATGCTAATTAAATAATTTAAAACCTTGCCTACAGCATTATTGAGTGAATAATAACATAGATGCTAACAATTCATTCCATGTGCCTCGTACCATAGACAAGTTTTTTGTTCAATTAACTTTAATTAAAATGTGATCTTTCTCAAACCAGCCAAACTAACCATTTCTTATTCATTATTAGAATATTTACATTGACATAGGTTCAATTTAAAAACTTGCAGAAAAAAACTTATTATGGAATGGTGATCCCTATCTGGGAATTATTTTTCTGTGAAACCTGATGTTTCATTACATATTTGTGCTCTAGATTATAGATGTGCTGTCCAGAGCATCTGGGTAGTAGTTAGGAAACACTCTGCAACGGTAAATGAAGCTTTTTCTTACAAAGCAAAACAATTTTATTCTGTAGAAATGATGTATGCTTATTTTAATTCAGCTGCTTCATGAAGATACTAATTTTGTTCTTCATTTTCTTTGTACAAAACATTCAAGACAAAGCACACATTTAAGGCATATACATTAATGAAAGAAATATTTTCTTCCAATGGAAGAGGAATATATGTAGCTCAAGGTGTCAGGCCTGGAAGCACTTTGAGGAAACTCAAGCCTCGGAGATTTATTTCGTTGGGTGTGTTACTTGGAACCGAGACACAAGGTTTGTTCAAGCTTGATTGTTAGCTTGCCCAAGTATGTAATATTGTCAGTGCCTTTATAAAGATACAATTCTAATCTTTAATATGAAATCAAATATTACAAATTAAAACTTGGAGGAAGTGTTGAGTTCATTGTTCATAGTTGCCATTGAAACAAAGGAGAGAAAATGAAACAGTTACTCAAGCTCATTCTGAAATTAGGACTTGGTTGGAGAACAGATCATAGTTTAGGTCATATTTAGGCAGAAATATTAAATATTCAAAAGGCTTCACAAACTTTTTAAGCACTACTTTGAATATTAATTTCCATTACTCATCTTGCCTTGAGTCAATTAAGTCTTTCAGATAATGCCTTTTAGCAAACACAGAAATGTAGACAATGGTGCTTACATTACGTCACACACAGCACTCCCTGCTAACAATAATAGTTCTGGCCAGTTTGTGCACATTTGGACCAATGTACAGTATCACTAGGGTAATCATAGGCCAGTTTTATCATGGTCCTATCTATTATTCTGTGAAAGCTACAATTTCTAATTTAAAGACCATTTTATAGCCAACACACTATTGTCTGCATTCCATCAACTTACAGATCATGCAGTTGTATAGATAAACTCTCAGGATGGCAAAATATGTAACCAGGGTTTCAATGGGTGACAGCCAATTTGAACCTGAATCACTCTGGTCAAATTCTAACTTCTTAACAAAGTATGCCATGCTGATTATAATTATGGAAGTGGTGAAGAATTAAAGCCACAAAGTCATTCATAAGATTTGGACAGCTGCTTCAGGAAGTATTCCAGATTGTTTTCACCTGTACATACTGTTCAGTTTCTTTGCTTTGATTAAAGCATTTATCAAAGCAGCTAGATGATATTTTTAAACCATAAAGCTACTTCAAGGGGGTGCATATAGTTTCTCGCTCACATGCAAAGACCTTTTTCGAATATATATAGAATTGAACTAAAAGTAGTATGACCATTGGGTTGGGGCTGATGGAAATTAATAAGAAAATAAAGTTCTGTTTATCCATAGTGGCATAACCACTGCAATTTCCCAATTTAGCAGATGCTTTAGAGTGTTATTATCAGCTGCAGATAACAGGGCCAATGGCACCAAATTAGAAGACCAAAATAGGTTATTGTGACTTCTATGGAAAAGCATTACATATGAACTGAATTCATTTTTGGGATGAGAATTAAACTTTTATAGAAGGTGTGCATGTCTTTACTTATTCGTAAAATTCTATTTCCATTTTTTTTTGTTAATTAACAATGTCAATTTAAGCAGCAGAAGCAAAAAAGGAAGTTAGCTTTGCCCTGCAAATGAGAAACAAAAGATGCTTTTTATAGCATAATTCAGTAACTGAGAAGCAGGCCTTAGATACAATTCTGAACAGAGAACTCTTTGTATGCAAATATCCATCTACTTTCCTAAGCCTGATTAAACAAGTGTAAGCTCACTCCTGTAAATCACAAAAAACCCTATCTGCTCTGAATAATGGTGAAAAAGAGAGGCTCAAAACAATTAAGTCATTTTAAACTGTTGCTAAATGGAAATCTGATTGCATCTTTTATTAATTAGTCCTAGTTGACATTTTAAATAAAAATAAACCATTTATGAATATTGTGGACATTATGAGGTACTATATAAGATAGAACTGATTGCAATCTTTTATGACTGATTCATATTGAAACTGGAATTTGTAAGCTACTATTTAATAATGCATATTTGCTTCTACAGATTCCTATTCCTAAGTACTAGTGCTGTCAACAATAGAAGTATGAAATAGGCAAGGCCTTAAAAAACGATTCAGTTCAGTTCAGTTTACTACAGTCATAGACCAGAGACCAGAACAAATAAAAATATTCAGTGAATATCCAATTAAAAATTCTAGAATAAAATAATAAATAACAGATAAAATCTTGAAGCTGCACAACCCCATGATCATGTGTCTGTGATCTGGGCCCTTGAGCATTTCACCCCTGTTAAGAAGCTACTAAACCAGATGTGGGGAACCTTTCATTGGGCTTCACTGGGAGACTGCTTCTGACCAGAGCTCATATTTTCATGATTGGGGATCTATGATATAAAAGTGGATTCCAAAACATTTTTAAAAATTAAAAGAATATCACAAACCCTGAAAGCCTTATTGTTAAATATAAAACTAGAAGTACATAGTATAGTCATTGAATTTGGAAGAATGGTAAAGAGAAGCTTCTGAGGGTTACACAATATACTACAGAGCACATATGTCCAGGCAAATCAATAGTGTCAGCACTCTTCCTGGCTGGGGTGCTGGCTGGGGAATTTTGGTAGTTAAAATCCACAAGTCTTAAAGTTGCCAATGTTGATCAAGCGTATATTAAAGTGATCAAAGTCGTTCTGTCTCAAAGACAACATGGAATGCTATGAAAAGACGGCCTCTAAGGTTTAAAAAAGATCTTGTATTTCTTATTTAGACAAAGAACTTTCTTATTTCTCATATACACAAAGAGCCCTTATCTTCATGACTAAGGCAATCTATCCTCTTTTATGCTGCACAAATAAATCAATTCTCCTCTGCATTCTGAAGACAGTTTACTTTATAAACTTGAAGATTCATATAGTTCAGCTATGTCTTGAGTACATGAAAGTTTCAAAGTACAATTTCAGAACTTTTAATTAAATTGCAATTTATTCCAACTTAGTGATTCATTTGTTTGTATTATATGTTATAATGAATAACAGTAGCTAAGATTAATTGTAGTACCAAAAAGGTTAATTTCAACACCATGAAAATCCTGATTTCCACACACCCCCGTACCGCCAGCTGTAAATCACTGTGGGAGGAGGGGAGATCTAGATACACATATAAAAATAGCCCCAAGATTAATGTTACTGTCCCACGTCAGAACAAAATTTACATCTCATTTGAAGATAAGCATACCTAGTGATCTTATAAAAAAACATATACAAGCATAATGGGATTACTGCATCCTCCATATTTCTTATACTTATGGCTTTATAACTTAACTGTGCCAACACACATCATGTACTGTACTTCTGAATGGGTGGGATGAGAGCAGCATTATGTTGACATTCAAAGTAGTCTCTAAATTAAAGATTTTAATTTCCACATAATAATATAAAATTGACCTGAAGAAAATTGGTCTTCTGGAGTTGATAAATACATGCATGGAAGTGAAGATACAGGTTTAATTAGGAATGTTTAAAAATGCTCTTATGTTAAATAGGAGCATGGATAGTCCAATTCATGTATCAAGAAAAAGGTAGTTAATATGTGACAGAGATAGCTGAGTGAACAATTCCAAATGATAAGAGATGTTATCAAAATGGTATACACTCTACCTCTCTTTAAGCTTACATTACACCATTCATGCACTTTATCTAATTAAAACACAATAATTCATGAGTTCAATTTCAGAGTATGACTGAAGCCCACAGAATAAGATCTGGCCATGTATATTTAACAAGTTTCAATAAGAATGAATCTGGTCATATATTGCCTCCTAATAGCTAATGCAAATTATAACCAATTATAAAATTGGTTTATAAAATTATAAATGCCGCAGCGGGGTTCCCAACCCATAGGCCTGCTAGGAAATGGGCCACACAACTGGATATGTGCGGTGGGTGAGTGAGCAAAACCAAAACTATCCTCCTCAGTCCATGGAAAAAAATTTCTTCCATGAAACTGGTCCCTGTTGTCAAAAACTTTGGGACTGCTGTGCGACAGTTTTCCAATTTCAAGTTACCCAGTGATAAACTTGAAAAAATAAAATAAAGGAATTTACCTTGATAAAATGTTTAATGAAGATGGAAAAACAAATGGAGAACCTTTGAGATATAAGCATGTACATATGTATATATGACGGGGGGACAGGATCTCAGTCAGACATCTTTTGCAAGTTTACTTGGAAATGCTAAAGATCCTGGATTTTCTGCACGTAGATACATGCTGTGAGAAATAGAACCAATATCTAGTGTTTCAGTTTTATTATTTTAAATTACTTTTATTCTTGAAGAGTAGTGATACCACACATACAGTACACACACAGCAATTTTGTTAAATCCCCAAAGTGAAATTAAAATGTAAAATATATTTATGAACCACTATATTCTAAGAAGTGAGCATAGAATGAATTGGTTTCTCTCCTCCTTAACTGAACATTATATTATGTTCTTAGTTTAAAAATGCTTACTTTCTTTTGTACCACTCCTTTGAAATTATAACAGTTTTACAGTTAAAAATCAATGAGCTTTCCTTAATTGAACTTTCATTTTATTGATATTTTTCAATGCTTACAGTAACAAATTATTTTGGAATTTTCTAACTAGCTTTTCTGATGCTTATCATGTATTTAAAGAAAAATTTGTGTAATCATAATTGATTGTTACAAACAACCAGTAATACTAAATTCCACAGGCGATAGCTAGTATCTCTTCCAGGGTATTATTAATTTCATGTTATCATGAATAAAAGTCTATTTTGTGACTTTCATTTTCGTATGCTTCATTCCGAGCTTCCAATGACCTTCTTGGTATAGCAGCAAAACTAAGCATATTTATAATAACAACACTGAGTGTTATTAAGGATAAAAGAAAAGGGGAGGTTAAAGTAGATTCATTTGATAGATACTTTTCTAAAATATGTCAGGAATTAGTAACCTTTGTATAGGACTGCTTATTTTTCTCTTTCATCTTGCTATAGACTTATTCTCATTCCTGAAGCACCTACATCAAATAGCCTGTAACTGACCTGTATGGTTTACTATACAAATTACTAAAAACTGTTCATAAATGAAAGAATGGCATTCAAATGTAGAATAAGTATCCCGTGCCTAGGAAATGCACAGAAAAGAACACAGAACACCCGATTATTATTTTTTTTACAATAGTCTTGTTTTATTCTGTGATAACTTATAGACACAGCCAATACATTTCTACCAAGAATTATTTGGGCCAGTTTCACTTTATTTCAACAAATTGGGATTCTTTGGGGGAAAATGGAGGTACTAATATTTTTGGCCACATCTGCTTTCCATTCAGTATAATTTAAAGCCATCAAAAATATTACAGAATCCTTTCTCTAACAGAAGATTATTTCCAAATAATTTTCTATTCGTATATTAAAAAGTTAATAAATTGCTAATGAATGGTAGGAAATTGTACCATAATATTTAATCTAAATCTTCCAAGCAGACAGTCATTATTAAAGTAAATGACTACAATAACAGTGTATTTCTAAATATAAATATATCAAATGTAATGATGGTGGGCACATTTCTTGGTCATAGTTGTATTAAAGGAAAGTTCAGATTATTTTACATTATTTTTGTTATTTTTTATTTTGGTTACTTTTTACTATGTTTTTATATTGTTTTAACTGTTCACTGCAGAGATTCATGCATATGAGATTAATAGACATCTTAATTAATTACCATTAATTATCCAAAGCTGATATATAATATTATAAAATTCATTATTACAAAATAATAAAAATAAATAAAAATTGTAATAATATAAAATAAATATAAATAAAATCTATCCAAAGAACTAAATATAAACTTTATAGATTATGACAATTTATGTCCTTCATACTATACAATTAGTGTAGTAATATTGTATTTGTCACAGAAGAAGGCATATTTAATGGCTTTAATTCAGACACTAATTTTATTTTATTTTTTAAAGAATACTCTTATTCTGCGTTTTTCCTATTTATTTTTATAGCAAAACCAAGGACAGTGATTTGGAACAATTTTTAAAATTAATGTTTATCCCACAAAAAGCAATAATGTATCAAAATAGCAGATAACATTTATCCTATCAAGTACTATGTTTTAACCAAACTCGAACACATTCATTCATTACCGGAAAAAAATAATCATCAAATTATTTAAAACTACATAACCATTTTAAAATGCAAGTATACTAGTTGAAGAAATTAGATGGTTACAAACCAGTGAAAAGAAATCTGAAATTGAGTCAGCTGAATTTACAAGCTTCTCATGTGGATCATGATGGATCCACAAACCATGCAAATTAGCCACTAGATTTGCAGAAAATGGTAAAAAGTAAAGCACAAAGTAAAGTCACTTTACAGTGGATTATAGCTGTAATATTTTGCTATAGGAAATGACAAAATTGTCCCATGTAGTCATCCTTTCAGTTATCTTAAGCAAATAGTACTTGATAATAATGCAATAGAACATTATTAACCTTCCTTGACATTTATATCAGGATGAAAAAAAATAATTAAATTTCTAATGCTGGGTAACAAATAAGTCTAATACAAGGCATACATCAGAGTGAGTAAGCATATACATTGTGATACATTATTTTTTCAATAGAGATACCAATTTCAAACAAAAAGGAGCCATGTTTTCAGAAGCATAAACATTTTTAATTTTAAAACATTGTGTTGTTTTTCAATATTAGCATTATGTAATTTGTCATAGTTCTTTTTTTACAAAAAATATGCTGATTGTTTCTAATAGAAAAAAGATACTGACCTTGAGAGGGGAATCTGTAATTGCTGAAGTGATATATAAATTTACTGTTCACTCAGTCCTATATCTGGCAGTGTATTATGGTTTAAAATAGTTCTTTCAAAGAACATGAAAGCACCAAAAATATGAATAGTGACTACATATTTTCAGAGTTTTCAGAAATCTCTTTTAACACTTACTTTTGCAAAGATCTGAAAAATATCTAAGGCCGGCAAAAGCTGAGAAACATCTTGGATTTCCACCTTCAAATACAGCTGTAGAGTCTTAGCAAGGTGCCGGAGACCTTCTTTCATGTCTTCACTTAATTCATCCACATCTTTTAAAAAGAGGAAATGTATTAAAGTGTGAGGATTATCTTGTGCCGACATCTTTAAGCAATCTAGAATCAGCTTGGCAGTGTGAACATTTCAAACTCTAAAAAGACAAGATATCCTAGTTTATTTTTGACAGAACTTCTCAACACTAGGTTGATATTGCCAAATTGTACAAATATTATGTGAATAAAAAAGCAAAATCTTAGGACAAAACAGATGTGCAAAGAGACAGTAAACAGAAAATCAGTTAAGTGTCTTACAGTAACAATGGTAATTTTATTTCATTCAAAATATTTTTCTCAAAGCAAGATGACAGTACCTTGATTTATTTCAATCAGAAGTATGCTCTAAAAGTGGAAAATTGCATACCTAAGTGGTATATGTGTGGTTTTTTTTAAAAAATAGAATGAGACAGCAATTTGACTGTAGGCAGTAATAATTTAAAAAATCTAGCTGTCAATCCATAGCAAATTAATTGTTTATAATAGCTTGTCCTTTAATAAAAGGAACAATTAGTTAAAAAGATAAAGAATGAGATGATAGAATGAATAGAGAGACATACAGATTAAAATATAATCCATATCGGGTTGAATTTGAAACAATGGACACTTAATACTGACATTCAGCGTGGTTTAGTCAAAAAGTCTTCTTTGTACACAACAGCATGTATGGAAGACTGCTGTCTCATCCTAAATACATAACAAACACCCTTTTCCAAATCCATAGAAGAGATTTTTATTTCACCCAGGATACTAGCTTCCTTGTTACTAGCTTCTCTATTAAAACGAAAATTTCACAGTGTTCCTCTGCAATTTTATCCAGGTAATTTATAAGATTCAGAAAGTCTCAAATAACATCATATGATACTTCTTTTATATGATATAACAAGCTGAATTATCAATGCCTTTTTTAATCCACAGATATAGAAGATTGGGGAAGATTATTCACTTATTTGACAGGTAACTAAATATGGAGATATTTCTGGAGAGAAAGGTTATGAAATTCGTTGCAATCACAATTAAAGTTAGGCAATTAGAAATCTAGTATACTCCCCCATTAATTATTAACCAAGTGTTCTTGATAATTTGTTTTCTCACCAGGTGATTTACGATAGATGGATAGATAGATAGATAGATAGATAGATAGATAGATAGATAGATAGAGCCAGCACTTAGACTTATATACTGCTTCATAGTGCTTTACAGCCTTATCTAAGTGGTTCAGAGTCAGCATATTGCCCCAGTATGGGTCCTCATTTTACTGGCCTCAGAAGGATGGAAGGCTGAGTCAACCTTGAGCCAGTGAGAATCAAATTCATGGAGTAAGCAGTGAGTTAGCCTACAGTACTGCATTCTAACCAATGGGCTGCCATGGCTCTTACAATTTATCTTACAATAATTTGACTGGCATTATTAATAATTATTTTAATTCATTTAATAATTCTTTCAATTTCTATCATTTTTTGTCTTAATATAGAAACAGCAGGATTAATTATCCCTAGAGCAAAATGGGGATGGGGAGAGTAAATCAACAAAAATAAGATAAACATAACTGTGAAAACAAAGAAGCAGCCATGTTGGTAGACATTTTATATTTTAGCTTAATAGTCTGTCCCCAAAGTAGCCATGTAGATGTCTCTGAGAAATTATTTTATTCATGTTTCCCAAAAACTGGTAGGGAAAGTAATAAATGGTGATCGCCCACAGGACATTGAGACAGACAGAAAAGCAGTCTAGTTGCCAAGACCTGGATTGTGATCATATGACACATGGGGGTGCTGCAAAGTAGAACTCTATAGCCATCCAAAATTTTGGGAGGAATTTGAAGTATCAGTAATGATAATAAACTGGTATTGTATAGAATAGAATTATCTGTACTGGAACAATTAACTATTGCCTGGGAAGAAACATCCGATAGAAATTGTACAGCAAGTGATCAAAAATTCAGTTCTGTATACTAACACCTATGGTGGACTTGTCCAATGGCGAACAAATTTGGGGCGAAAATCAAAAAATGGTTAGAGAAAATTATAGAACAACCGGTGAGTGGAAAACCAGAGACATTCCTATTAGGGATATTTACAGAAAAATATACTAAGGAAATAAAATACTTGATATTACATATTATAACAGCCACCCGTATAGTTTATGACCTGGAATGACCTGCCCCCGGAGATACGCACTATCTCGGACCTCCGTGTCTTCCGCCGGGCCCTGAAGACGCACTTGT